>CAUYON010173299.1:0-56779 GCA_963573935.1 Arctocebus calabarensis | reverse complement strand
AGAAGAAAACAAAAACCATACAATGAAATGTTTAAGAACTGCCTGATATTTTTAAAATAAATAGGAGGATAGGATTTGTAAAATTTTTTAATTAAGAGTGGCTGAGTTGGATAAAGAGAGGGAAATAAAGATAAATTTCTCCATTAAAAAAAAAAAAAAGAAAGAAAAGGTTAAAGGAAGAGAAACCAGCCCGGAGAAGCCACTTATGTGTGAGATCAAAGTGACCAGAGAGATTGGGAGTATGACATGCCCCTTTCTCTTTCCTTGATAGTACTGGATTTTGTCAAGCTCTCTATTTATTGCTCACTGGACTGCAAAATAACATTTAATTTTTGTTTTAACACGCACTTTTTTGGTTACTAAAGAGGGTGAACATCTTTACAAATAATTTATTGGCTCTTAATATAGTGATGGTAAACTTTTTTTTAAAATAATTTTATTGAATCATAATTCTGTACCTTGGTGCAATCATAGGGCACGATTCATATACATTCAGAAATGTTTTGATCGTACTGTTACAGATAGCCTTCATGGCATTTTCTTGATCACTATATAAAGACATTGATACTCTACAGTTAATAAGTTTCCCCAGTGCCCTGCTAAGATGCACCGTAGGTGTGATCCCACCAATAGCCCTCCCTCCACTCGTACTCCCCCCGCCCCCCCCCACCCGTTGCCCATTCCCGGTATTACAATTCGATAATTTGGGTTTATCCATCAAATTGAAGCTATTAATTAGCGTCATATTAGGGCTGAGTACATTGGATAATTTTTCTTCCATTCTTGAGATACTTTGCTAAGAAGAACATGTTCCTGCTCCATCCATGTAAACACAAAAGAGGTAAAGTCTCCATCTTTCTTTAAGGCTGCATAGTATTCCATGGTATACATGGATTCTGAAAATTAAACAAGTGATGCCGGTCTCATTCAGGACTGCTACCAAACTTATATTTATGGATATAGAATATGAATATATTGATCTAGCTATGGATACAGAGCTAATTAGATAAATATTTCTCTTTTTTTTTTAACCGGCTTTGTCTTCCTGCTGGCTAAGCTAAATGAAATCTTGACATGTGCTCACTACCTATTTATGTGAGAATGATGTTTAACACTCTGAGAATTATATTTTGACACATGTGATATCTTATGTTAAAGGAATTTAAGGTTCTTAATGCATTTTTGTAAAATATGTAAAGCTACTGACATCTCTCAGTTTTGGTGAGAAATGTAATTATAGACTAAGAAATTTGAAAGTGATCTGAAATGCTTAGTGGCATCTAGGAATGCTAACAAGTATAGGGATTAAACAGAAACATGGGATTAAACATCAAGAACTCTTTCTGAATTTCGATGTCAAATATGCCAGGGAACTCTGTGAAAACATATTGTAGGGAAAATTCAACTGAAAGATTAGATAAATACATGCTTTGTCATTTTAAAAACATTTGTCTTTTAAGAGTCGATACCACTGGCAGTGCCTGTGGCTCATGGAGTAGGGCACCGGTCCCATATACCAAAGGTGGCGGGTTCAAACCCAGCCTGGACTGAACTGAAAAAAAAAAAAGAAAAACAGCCGGGCATTGTAGTGGGCGCCTGTAGTCCCAGCTACTCGGGAGGCTGAGGCAAGAGAATCGCCTAAGCCCAGGAGTTGGAGGTTGCTGTGAGCTGTGTGACGCCAAGGCACTCTACCAAGGGCGCTAAAGTGAGACTTCGTCTCTACAAAAAAAAAAAAAAAAAAAAAGAATCGATACCACTATCTGTAGGATATTCAAATTGATAAAATTAGATAATACTTATTTTAGTTTAATAAAATTAATGTTGATATACTGCCTTAGCCTCAGGGCTAGCTTAGCACAGACTAGTAAAGAAGTGTTAATAAGATATATCTTTTTGTGTATTTGGAGAGTTTTATGCATATGCCTCACTTAATGTATTTATTTTTCTTTTTGCTGATCCAAAGCATTTGATATAACTTGGCACTTTTTAAAGAAATTTTGTCTAAAGAGAGTGTTTCCATTCTCCTTGGTGAAAATACATTGCTGTAAAGCTCTTTACGACACTTTAATGGGGCTTCAAATAGCTTTAATGATCCTTGAACTCTCTGAGAATTTCACTAGATCTGGGGTGTCTCTATGTGTATGCATTTTCCTGGAGAGAGGAACCACTGCTTTCTAGACTACCAAAGTGAAATTGAAAAGATACGAATTTAAAGAAAATAATTAGGTCAGAGGGAATTCAACAAAATAAGAGGCTGTGCAAGGCTGACTCCCAAGACCAGCAGCTTTGAGGGGCACCACAAGCCCAGCCCACCAGCTTCCAGCTGTGAGAATCTAGGCACACTTCCTACCTAGTCTGTCCCATGGATACCTCATTTTAGCACAGTCACTCCATGTCTATGAAAAGGGCTTCTTTGGGGAATAAAGGGAATGATACATAAAATGCTTCTCCCATCGCAGCCTCACGTTGATACACAGATATAGTTGTGCAAGGGTCGGAGGAACTGGGCCAAAATTATTTTCCCTAAAACAACTTCTACCCTTAGTCACAGAAGGGGTTCAGAGAATGCAGGCCCCTTTCCAAACAAGATCATTTAGACGGCGCTACCACCGCTGACACTATTTTACCCATGAATATATTTGTGATCAGATTCTGAGTTTCAGAGAAAAGAAAGAAATAGGACAAATCTATATGAATGGGCACAATAAAGAACATTAAACAAAGGCTGAAATCCTGCATTTGTTGGTTTGCTGCTTTGCCAGGCTTGTCTTCATCAGCAATCCAATGCCTCTCTTCATAATATTAGAAGTTATACAATTGTCTTAAATTGTATTTAAGGATTTTGTCTTCAGGGCTCAATGTCTTGTACCACCAACTGTACAACTACCACTGTACCACTATTTTTCAGAACTTTCCCTTTCACTGCCTGCTCCTTTCCCCATTTATTTAATAGTAACTGTGCTTGATATTTCTTTAGCTTTATCAAAATTAACTTTTTATTTGCTGACTTGGGCTGTCAGTGGTTGCAAAGCTATAAATTATTCCTATTCCTATGATGAAATTGTAATCTACCTTTTCAATGTGTACTTTCTGAAGCCAAAGAAGTCCAAGTCATAGGACTTGAAGGTCAGAAAGAACACAGCATGGGCCACGCCCTCGAATGGTAGCTACGTCCTAGGAGTCAGTTCGCGTGTTCCCCACACCTCTCTGGCTCCAATTTTTAGAGTTAATATATGTCTGACTTACCAAGTTTCAACTTATTGTCCCAAGGGATGGCCATTTTAATTGTGATTTTGATTTATTTCCTGCAGTTGCCAAAAGCCACTGATTTCAGGGAAAGGGATTTTGAGTCAGCTGCCAAAAGAATCAGAGTCTGGCAATGAAAATAGCAGAAGACATTAATTGTTGGCAGGGCAAATGAAAGCCCCAGCTCACATTTAAAAAACTTCGCAAGGCTGAACTTGGAGGTAACAATCTTTGGTCTGGAGAAGTAGTTTTTAAATAGTCCTTACGCTGACATATGGCTGAGAAGTGTCGCTCGGCATGATCCTCAATCATTCAACCCAGTTACACAGAGGCTGGTTGCATGATGTGGAGTAGAACAGACAGCTGTTGCCTCTTCCACCTCCCACCCCTTCCTTCTACTCCCAGTCCTCCACCTACAGCCTCTGGCCTGCCTCATCACCGCTGCCTGACATTGAAAGATAAGAAACATTAGTCTGGAAAAGCAGCCAAAAATCACTGCAGGACACTTTGGGAGCTGGTAATTTGTCTTTTTTCCCTCCTTTTACAGTTTGCTCGCATTTTATTTCTGGGAATTTTTCCATAAACTTGGTTCTACGTCTGTATCTCTTGGTAGCTACATTTTAAACAAAATTTAGACTATTCAGATCTTTCTAATTTTATCTACCAATACTTTATAGTTGGAGACACTCCCCTGAGCAGTGTATGTTACTATGAGAATTCTAGATTGGAAAGTTCAGGTCTCACACAATGATCCCACCTGGTTTTAGAGTTACCTGGCCACTACCACGGAGTTCACTTAGGAATATTATGCTATGGTCTCAATACGAGGTAAATTTTGAGCCAAAATTCTACTTATGTCCAGATGTTTTTATTGTGTTATTAATAAGGCTGTAAAATATAGCTCCTATCACCCACCCGACTCTTCTTCCTGAACCTCTTCTCCCGCACCTAAAAGCTAGCCACAGAGGAAGAATTTCAGGCGCAAGAGTCTAAGTAAACTACTCAAAACTCCCTGGCCTCCACTGGTGGTGGAGGACATAGCCGTCTTTTACTTTGGAATCCATGATCTTATATATTGACTTTTATAGTATCTAGAAGAATTAGTCACATTTGGTGTTTGGAAGGATGGGTGAGATTTGTACAGATCAAATTTGAAGATGAAAAGTTTCAGTTTTCACACACCAAAGAACAAAAATTAGAATGATCTTAATGTCTGTGAAGACCTTCTTTCTACTCTAGCATTCAAGGACTTTTCATAGTTTCCATTTTCGTTAATTGTGAAACTCGTCTTCCTTATTTCCTATGAGGACGTTCACTCCTGGTAACTCATAGTTCTTGCTCCTGTTCCAGGTACGTTGTCTGCCCACTTCCCACCACTACGTACCTTGCTGCTTGGGAATCCCATAGATACATGGCAACTAATGGGCAGCAGGAGGAACCACAGCCCAGGGACCAGGAACCGAGGCAATGTTCATTCAAAGAAAATTCCGAGATTGTAGATAACTTTGCTATAGGTCATATGATTATAATTCTAAATTCCATATAAATATAACTAACCTTAATAGGTTTTTAGCATGTGACATGGTTATCATTTCTGTTATATCTTTTTTTTATTCATTTGTATCTTTTTTGAGGCAGGGTCTCACTCTATTGCCCAGGGTATAGTGCAATGGCATAGCTCACAGCAATCTCAAACTCCTGAGTCAAGTGATCCTTCTACCTGACCCTCCCAAGTAGCTGGGACTATAGGTACATGTAACTATTCTCGGCTATATTTTTTCTAATTTTATAGGTCTTGTTCTTGCCCAGGCTGGTCTTGAACTCCTGGGCTCCAGTGATCCACCCACCTCAATCTCCCCAAGTAGTAGAATTACAGCCATGAGCTACTGTGCCCAGCTCCATTTCTTCTCGATTTCCACATCTGTACCTTGAAGTTTACTTCAGCATTCTTTATAAAAACAATGGCAACAACTATATAAAACCAATCCACAGATCTAGAGTTAAATACACATCAAAGAACAGAGTGGTCCTTTTAAAAGACTGAGTTAGAGTCTCACCTAATAGCAAGATATAATTTCCCTGATATATCACTGTTAATAATAAATGATGACATACCATGGATAGCAAGCACATACAAATTATAAATCTACTTTGATTTTTTTTTAAAAAAGAAGCAAACCCCATAGGTATATTTATGTATGTCCATGTGTAACTTTGTGTCCATGTAGGAAATGGAAGAAAAGCATGCATATCAGAAAGGTCTACCTTGGGTAAGGAGTTAAAATCCAAGCAGAAGTCTAGAATTATGTACCATCTGAAAACAAAGATAAGCTAAGTTCATAAAACCTGGCCAACTGCATGGCACACGTAGCTTATGAAAGCCAAGAAAAATACATTGAGGACCTTGATATCAAAGGCAAATTCATATGGTATGGGTTAAAAATGGAGCAGGAAGAAAAAGAAGAAGATTATCATCAAGGGATTCACAAGTTAAAGCCATGGTCTGTGACATGGCTTTCAGACATTCTGAACTGACCACACAGGTAATCAAGTTCATCTGTACACAGGGTGCAAATAATTCCTGCATCTTTTCTATTTATACACCTTTCTCTTGTACTCAAAAAAATAAAAAGAATGAGAATACAAGAAAGTAACAGTGATGTATAGATCTGATATTGAATTTGCTGTAATTTTTGTTTACAGTAACTCTCGTCACTAATCCATTGTGGGTGATACACCTCACTTCAGGTAGACACCTCATTGTCCTTGCAGAGGGTTGGCAGACAGGTAGAGGGGGTGGCCTTGGTGGTAAGGAGTCCTGGACTCTACTGAAGGGTGACTGGCAGTGCAATGTAGGTCATGAAGGGACTTCAGGAGGAAAGAGGAGGAAAAACAAAACATCCCTTTGCAGAGGGGTGAGTATCAGTTCCAAGGAAGACCTTAGCCTCCTGGAAGCCCTAGGTTGGACCTGGCCATGTTCTCATCAGTGAATAAGCACAAGAACAAATGGTCAGGAGTATGCTTCATTTGTGAATGCTGCATATGAACATAAATGTACAGTGACCTATATTCTGACAGAACCCAAATTACAATCTTAAAAATATGCACCTTTCAAAAGCACCTGACAGAAAAAATTCAAGAAACATGATTGTGTGAACACTGCTACATTTCAAGAGATAGTCACATAATTACCTGTGCCATGCCTCTAACTATCACATCTACAGCTTTCAGGGGTAATTCAGGACCTCTAATCTCCTCCACCCCCTCAAATTGCATAATCAAATCAATGATTCATCAAAGAGATAAGATA
The DNA here is from genome assembly GCA_963573935.1 of Arctocebus calabarensis. Lineage (NCBI taxonomy): Eukaryota > Metazoa > Chordata > Mammalia > Primates > Lorisidae > Arctocebus > Arctocebus calabarensis. The sequence goes on along the minus strand of CAUYON010173299.1, from coordinate 50,223 downwards.
CTTGACTTACTCTTTTTTTGATCTGTTATTATTCTTCATATAAATGGTGTGATTCAGATGAATGCAACTGTCACTGCTCCATAATGTAGCCCAAGTAACATAACCTTAGATGTAGGAGGCTCCTTTCTATTTTAAATATAATAATCTTCTAAAATTACATGCTCTCTAAATGAGTAATATTAATAAAAACTGCTCATTTCAAAAATCTGTGATATGTGAATTTTCTCTTTTGATGTATGTTAATGAAAACTCTGCCTCTGGTGCTAAAAATATAGCCACATGCATAAAAGCAAACCTGAAATTTCTCCTCCATATATTTCTGAAAGCCAACTGCCAAACATTATAGAATTGATGAGGAAATCATCTGAACCACTATTTGGCAGGCATGTGCCGAACTTGCCTTTAATTTCCATTCAATTACAGCTGATGCACACATAATGTAAAGTAGGCACGGCAGCCCCATTACACACCCCAGTAAGTTCTCTAATTAAGCAATATTCACCCGGTGTTTAACTATACCTTCACTGTGAATGAAGTTATTTTTCTTTCATAAAATTTGGTAAAGATGTAAGCACAAGCAAAACAGAAGTCCTCTGGGCTGGGAATCTCTGCTTCATTTAATAATGTCCAGCCAATAATCACCTTACCTTTAAATTTCTCTGTTGTTAACCCATCCAAATTTCTCAGCTGTCTGCCCCAACATCTCCCACACCCAACCTACCCATCCATTTTTTTCTGTCACCAAGTTGCATACAAATATGGGTTTATGTGTCCCTGGCTAACTATTGTCCCAATTAATACACTTATTCCTGTTTTTATATTTCAAAACACTTTCACTTTGAACCTACTTCACCACAACTCCTACAGGAGAGGAATACAGACATGGGTTGGCCATTCTTAGAGCCAGCTCTGGAACATAAAGAAATAGTGAGAAATAGTGAAGGACTCGACTACACTCAGACTTTGGACTTGACTTTACAAATGTAAACAATGTAACCTAATCTTACATGCAATGTAAGCTAATCACATATTTATGAAATACAAAAGTAAAAATACACACAAATTAAACAAACAAACAAGAAATAGTGGTGGTTTGGTGGAAGATAAAATTGACAGCTATTCCAACATTTTCAAGAATCCATTTGCATGAGAAAGTCTTCTTCAAGAATCCATTTGCATGAGAAAGTCTTCCATTGACAATACTGACAACTGTGTGAGTCGGTGTGTATGTGTGCGCACGTGTCTGTGCGTCTGTGGATATTGACAGGACCACCTTTACTTGTCAGAGCAACAGACCTGGTCCAAGGCAAATATTACTTAACTCCTCATGTGACTCATTTCTGACAGCTTCAATCTAGTCTAAAGGAACAATATTCTCCAAAGTTCCCAGGTGGCCCCGGCCCTTCTCTAAACTAAGCTCAATTAATTTAATTGCCAAAAAAGACTCTCGCTAAAATTTGTTTCACACTATCCACTGAAAAACTCTTCTAGAACCCAGAAAACAAATGGAGGAAGAGATTTCAGAGAAAGGAGAGCGACATATGAGGACTGCCAGCATAAACGGATGAGGAATGAATGAAATATTGGTGAGAAAATACTGTCTGCCTAGGCCCAGACAGAGCTTTCAGAGACTGCAACACAGTCTGATCCTCCAGAAGAGCAAGGATGCAATTGAAAAAAGATCAGAGGATGAACAATGGTTGTAGACTTGGATTGACCAAGAGTTGATTTTTCTTATGGAAGGGAAGACATCTGTACTATTCTCAAAGATGAAAAGACTTCTCATAAATTTTATGCCTAATTTTAAATACTGCAACCATCCTAGCATTTATTTTAAGTAAAATGATTCTTAGAGAAAGGAATCACTTGCATGAATGCATTTTTTGAACCTACCACTGAATCCTATGGCAGTCACTGAAATAACACACACTGTTACCAAGGCATAACACAAATGTTTAGTGTCCCTCAGAACATCTCCCTGGGGGGATGGGGAGACCCAGAACGTCTGTGAAAAACCGCTAATTACAGCTGGTTTGCCATTTATTCTGCCCTACAGAAGACACAGGTGCCTCTATTTCCACTCTCTTCCTGTTCCTCCTTTTTTATTCTTCCCTTTTCCTCATCTAGGACTTACACCTTCCGTGGTCCTCAGTTATGTTCTGAAGACTATCAGAGCATCTCAGAATTTCTCCAGTTCTAGACTGTTGGTGTTTGGGATGGCTGCTACAGAATTCCTTGTGGGAGGGGGTGTCCCCGTGATTATAAAGTGTTTACCACCTCCTGGGCCTCTGCTAAATAGATTCTATTTTTTTTCTTTTTTTTGCAATTTTTGGCCGGGGCTGGGTTTGAACCAGCCACCTCTGGCATATGGGGCTGGTGCCCTACTCCTTTGAGCCACAGGCACCTCCCTGCTAAATAGATTCTAACAAAAAGTCTCCAGTCACTGCCAGATGTCTCCTATGAGATGGGGGAAAACCTTCCAGGGGTTGAGGACCACTGGAACAGTTGACTCTACCTCTATTCCTTAGTAATATTATGGCTTAGAGTTAAGAAGTATATGATTTCTAGGAAGAAAGCAGAGAAGGAATTGTTTCCTAGTAGGTAGCCACAGGAAGCATCTTTTATCAAATTGGCAGATAGAGCCCAATTTCTCTATAGATTCCAGTTTATTCACCAATCTCAAGAATATCCTAAATCTGCAAGCACGAGGCATTTTGCTCATCTAATTCATGGGTTTCAGGTTACATAAATGCTGCTATGGTGGAGGGGGCCTTTGTATTTTGACCTCAGATTAGATAGTGTAGGCAGGAATTTTCAGCAGGTTAGAACCAGGCAACATATTTTGTATGACCCATAATGCCTTGTTAGGTTAACACAAGGCATTGTGTTTGAGCCTCGGTGCTTTGTCGGCAATTCAATTTGTATTTGGAAAAGGAAGAAACCAAAGCAATGAAATATTTAAGTGGTGAGGAACTGCCATATGGCTCACTAATAAGGTATCTCGGGCACCGGTACACCTTTCTGAAGGCTGCTTTTCTCTTGAGTTTTCCCCTCAAAACTTTGAAAAGAGTCAGCTAAAATCTCAGCTGCAAATTAGTGAGCTGCCAGGAATTTCTCAAGCTTGAAAACTTACTGGTGTTTATTCATTCTCTTCACAGGTAATTCTCTAAGCATATTTAATGCCATCTCATACAAAAGAAAGCTCATTAAAAAGCATTTAATGCATTTAGGTATTCACATTTCTTACAGTTTTAGTCCAACAATATCCCAGTCTCTACAGGGACCAACTAGGGATTCTGATATTATCAGTTTCTGCATTAAAGAAACAAAAAATACAATTCATATTAAATATCCTGCCAGTTGGTTTCGTCTCTTTCTACATAAAAATTAATAGCTCCTATATCACATGTATTTTAGAATATGCACACCTAGAAAAAGACACAGAAATTAATCCACATCATCTCAGCCCTCAGCAGCATTTGGTAGTCCCTTACTTTTTCTGTTCTGAAATACATTTCACTCTTGGTGTCCGTAACACCATTTTCTCCTCAATTTCTCTCCTACTGTTCAGCCCAATTTCCATGGGTCTTCTTGGTGAATTGCTCCCTTCAACCTCTGCTCTTGCTGACGGATGAATAAACACAGACATAACATTGGGTCCTCTTCATCTTCACTCTCCCTGGGGGAATCTCTTCCAGCTTTGTGGTTTTAAGCACCATCTTTTTGCTGAGGATGCCCAAATTTCTATCTCTGGGCCTGGATGTCTTTTTTTTTTTTAGGGAGGGGGGACCTAGATGTCTTGATGAACTTTAATAGTCACATCCTCAACTTCCTACTCATCAAACCTCTTGGATCTAAGGCATATCAACATCGGTGTGGCTAACACGTACCTCCCTATTCCCATCCCTCCAACTCATTCCTCAACCAGCAATCCATGTCCTGCTCAGGAAATTCCTCACCACCTTCTCCCTGCGCTTGGGAATTCTAACACAATTTCTCTCTTGGTTAAACTTCCTGTTTAAAGAGCAGATCCTATGCTTTTAGGACCTTTTTTGTTCCAGCTATCCCATAATAGTTAAAGGCCCCAGCTTTTGATAGCTCTGCTCTCTCCTTTCATGATCCTGAGGACAGGTAAGGGAAGGGTGATAGTCCTGGCATGCGTCCTTAATCATGGCATTGGTTATCTTACATGCCCAACATCTGTTGTGATGTTTATAATGCAGCAGTTTTGATACAATACTAGGGTTTGACTTGACTGCTAGTAAACAAAAAACTGCAGCAGTAGTTCAACTATCATTGAATATATTCAAAAATATCATTAACCCTTCTGTGTGTTTTTATTACCAAACAATAAATGAAATAAAGTTCCTTATCATATCCTAGAGTCTCCACCATCCCTATCTCTGCAGAAGTGCACAACCACAACCTAAGGAAAATATGACACGAGATATCCACGATCAAAACTCCCATGCCAAAATGACTACGTGATATAAGCCAGGATAATAAGTTTGTTATTTTCACAAAACTAGTTAGTATAAGTGTTCTGCAAATTTTGATAAAATTACAAAGGTTCAAAATGTCCAGAATCAAAAATTATAGTTACAGTTTCTATAAAACTGACCTTTGTAGTAACTATCACTGCTAATTGTTAGATATTAGCTCTATTCTTTAAAAGCACTACCATTTGTAAAATAAAATTACCCCTAGATATTGGGTCTAGGAAAATATGCAAATAGCCAATGTGAGAAAGACTGTGGTCTATTTATCAAGAAAAAAAGAGGTAGAAATTTACCTTTTAATAGTTAGTAAAAAAACAGGCCAGAAGTAGTTTATTTTTTCAACATGAACACACCTAAGTGACTCTCTTTCAGCTGCAGCCAGACAAAAAGAAGAGCTCTGGAGTTGTATAATGTGTTGTTTGAAAAATAAACACACAAACAAATACAAATCTGAAGGTCATTATGTCAGTAAGCCTAGAGATTGATGAGCAGTTTCTGCTGAGGAGAGAGGGTCTCCATTGGTAGAGGAAGAAATCTACCTAGAAGGCTACAAGGGTTTTCTTTTAACTGTTGCTTTTGTTGTTTATGCTAAAAGATGTTAATCTGGAAGTTTCAGGTGTAGGAAAATAGACACCAAAATTCATAGAGAGGTACTAAGCCAGGATTTACAAATTTAGACATGTTTAAATCTCTCCCCATATGGAGGTATAAAAGGGTCTGTGCAGATTTATTTGGAGAGAGTTGTTGGCAGCACTATGATTTCCATGTACCCCTCCCAACAGGCCAGGATAGATAAGGGGCTCTCAAAAAAGGGAAGTTTTAATGGAACTGTTCAAAGAGCACGGTATGGGCCCCATGCACTTTGGGATGAGACTGTGGTACCCTCATCCTGCTTGGAAACCTCCTGGATGGCTGACCATGTCCGGGCAGCACAGGAGGGAGGGGAAACTGGGAACAAGCTGCACTCTCAAAGCCTGTAGGGGCAAAGGATAACTAGGTGCCTTCCGATGATGGACTTCATCATATAAAAGAAAGAGGGAGACTAGGTTTATTGGCTCTTATACAAAAGATAAGGATGAACCAACTAAATTACATTTTAGAACTTTTGCTTCATGATTGTGGAAAACAGGGAATTCTCTTCCCTGGATGTGAAGGAAAAAACACATAGCCCCGGCCACAAATGGCTGTCATCGTGAACCATGAAAACCTCTAGCCCAGGTGTGAAATTGACAGAAAGATGAGAACAAAGCAGAAGGACAGGCAGAAAAACAGAGTGCAAACCAGGACCAAATGGTACAGGAAATCCACCCTCGATCTGGACTTTCTGCTAATGGGAACCAACAGACCCTTTCCTTCCTAAGCGAGCTTGAGTTGGAGTTTCTATCTCTCACTAAAAGCACTTTCGTTTTATAATCTCTTCTAAAGGATGTGAGAAACATCCATAGTCTGTACTCGTGTTAGACTAGGCTGGTCCAAAATCATGAAAATGCAAAAGAATCAGAATAACAACCTTACTAAATTCTTAAAATGAACTCTATCCCTAGGGAAGATGAGGACTCTCAGTCAAAATGAGACATTAATTGAAAGATGGACTTTTGGCCGGAAGGTAAGAAACAAGGAGACTCAATTATGTGTTACCTGGTAATGAACTCTCTGGGAGCCAGAAGAAACTGACTGCAGGTCCTAATGAGAAAAATGGAAAAAAATAAAAAATCTGTACCTTAAAATTAGTTTGAACAAGCTGCCCCACAGCTCTATCAACTGAACTCCCAATTGAATGTTATTATGCTCATCTGGAAAGTGTCTAACTCACCCAAACCCATCGAGGCCAAACAAAGAAGGCAATGCCAGAAAAAATACAAGCACAGCAAGCTGGACTGAAAGAAGGTCTTTTAACTATTGGAACTCATAAATCCTAAATAGTGTTTAGAGGAGAATGATGCATTATAAGCCCAAGGATAGAGGAAAACAGAAGTAAACAAGAAGCAATTTTGTTATAATAAGTGGTGATCATGTTTTATTTTCTTCTGAACTTTTGGCTTCTGAAGAATGGTTTTGAAGTCCCTTTAAACACTTAAAGAATTTCTTTATCTTAGATCAAACACATACTGTCACGGTAATTGTGTTTATCCCGATAAGTCACTTGGCAAAGGGGTTTTCATAGACTGCAAAGAGAAAATCACCTACCATTTCTGCATTATCATGAAGGGCACATTAACAGGGTTGAAATTAATAAGGTCTTGCTAGTAGATTCTGAAAGCCTGACTCCCTTTATAAAATTTTATAACGAAGTTGTCACCACTGTCAGGTCTCCCAGGCTGCCTTGCTAATGAGTACGGTGATTCTATTTACAGATGTCAGCAGTCCTGACTACCTCTGTCCTAACACCTGCTTCCCACAAGGCTTCATCTTCTTACTCTCTGTGCCCAAGTGAGTTTAAAACTTTTCCTCTTTATTTTTTAATTCTTTACTTTTTTTTTTAAGAATCCTGCTTTTAGTCGAATATGCCAAGAAGTTGGTTAAGTTCTATTTCAGCAAAGTCAATTGATCAGTCATATATTTGACTATTGCGAAGTCTTATTAACAAAGTTACCTGAGTGATAAAAACAATAAAAGGTTTGGTACCACTTAGGATGCATTTTTTTTCTTTTATATTTGTTGAAGGAGATTCCACCATAAAGTACAAAATTCTTTTGAAAACTGAGATACTGGAGGTTCCACAGGGTAAACATTTATAAATTCTAATTAAATAAACTCACAAGTATAAAATTTGTAGACTCATCCATATTAGTATTCAAAGTTTGACATCCATTTCTAAAACTTAGTAATGTTTCACATCACTCTATGCCTTTCACCTGAATTTATTCCTTCCAAGAGAAACAGAATCTAATATTCAAAGCCAAATGGCTTCAACTTGAAGTGATTCTAAACACTATATGTCTACTTCATTCATGATATTTACCTGTGTATAATGTATCATCTGGGAGAGAGTTGCTTATCAATAGGTATGTATCAGAATCACAACAACTTTGAAAATACAAATGTTTCAGTCCTGCCTGAGAAAAGTGACTCTAATGTGTATCTTTCATCAAGAAACAATGAGAAAGAAATAGTTATTTATGCTTTTTGCCATTAGTAGAATGGAGACAGTTAATATTCCCTCTCAGAATTCAGCAAAAACAACCAATGACAATTGTAATAAGTCTGAGTCTCTTGGTTTTGTGACGCAAGTCAAATTTGGGGAAATATGGGACCACTTCCTTTCTATTTCTCTAGGACAAGGCCAGATTGAGGGAAAAAAATCATAGACTATCTGTTTGGGCTTTGACAAATTCCTACAAAATATAACAGATTTTTTTTTCCCAAAGATTTAGCTATTTCTGATAGAAGTCTATGTTCAATACAAAACATTAAATAATCTCTTTTCAAAATTCTGTACAGCTTCAAAAATATAGGTATGTAGTCTGGCAAGAAGATAAGACATCCCAAGCTAGAATTATGGAACCCGCCAGTACAACGGCACTCTGTGGAACCCAATCCATCCCTTCCCATTTTAACCACCGGTGGAGGGAAGTAGCTTAGGGGGTGGAGGTGGGAGACATGCAGTGAAGCTTATGACCAAGGCTGCCACATAGCCACATCCTCCCCAGATGCACCATTTCAGAAGCAAATATATATGGCTGGTAACTGTTTACACAAATGGAAAGCTAAGGAGAATAAATAATTGGCTAAATAAACTCACCTCCTGTAGGCGGTCTATGTACATACGGCAAGTCTCCAAATCACAGTCTCCACGCACAACTAGAATACCCAGAGGTATGGCTGAGGGCGAAGGAAGAAGAAAAATCTACAATAACATATTTGATTTTTCTAGATTGGCATAACTGTGTTTCTCATGGTTAAAAAACAATCTCATAAATATTATTGGGTTTTGGATACGTCCATGAAAAGAAATTAAGCACCCTTGCCCTACACCTCCCTCAGGATTTCAGTCTCTTTCTGTCTATAATTGTCATGCACTTTCCTTGCAGGGTCCACACCGTCCCTTGCCACCTGCCCTTCATCTAATTTGTCACAGTGGCCCTAAAATGAGATGTAATGTCACAGTAATGATAGATCGGCAGGACCTGGAAGCTGCTCCTGGCCACTGGGTAATTTATACCTGCATTTGTAAAAAGCAGCAGGAGGACACAGGCCCAGGGAGGAATTAAAAATTCATGATTCTCAACACTTCTTTCCCTCCTGACAATGTGTGACTTAATCTTTTTGTTGGTTTGCAACAGTTTCCTATTTATGAGACTTGAGCTATTCAAGGTACTGTTGCTACCTGGTGGCCAATACTAGGACTAACTGTAAGAAATCAGAAAAAAATCAAAAACAGAATGAAAAACTCCTACGAGGTGCACAGTTTACAAATCCAACTAATTGCAAAGATGGTCAGCAGAAGTGTTAACAACAGGACCTCAAGAAGTACTACGAAGAACTTAAGTCATATGCCTTATAATGTGTCCTACTTACATAGTACTAAACGTCACACCGTGGCTTTAGTAGATAGAACCTCTTCTAATTATAAGATTCTCAAAATACTGAAAAATTGTCTCCTCCAGACTTCAAAATACATATTTGCATATTTCTCATTTGAAAACTATAATTACACTATTAAAGCCATGATTTAACCAAGACATTTCAAAATCTTGAATTAACTGACCAAAAACTAGCAAGCAGATGATATGACAGTAGTGCTTACTTACAATTTTTTGAAATCTTTATCGAGCTTCTTTTTAAAGCCTAATCATCAATAACTTGGCTTGAAAAAGCTAAGTGCTATGGCTTTAATAACTAACATAAGATACATTTAAAGTGCATGAAAAAAATCTGAGGCACACTCAAAACAGTAGAGAAGGCATACCTATAAACAAAAAATAATAAATGTAACTAAAAAATAAATAAAGCATAGCCTATATTGAATATGTAAACTGAGTCATTTGAAAACTATTAGGAAAGAGGGAGTGATTCTTGTCGGAGGGGAATATTTTAGGCTTCCTGAGGACATAGAACCTCATCTGATCTTTTAGCTAGAGGAGCAAGGGCATTCTAGAGAAAAATAAATAGTTTATGAGTCAATGTTACCTCCAAGATTGGTTTCCACTAGGGATGCCTAATCAGTACCACCAACCGCCTATTCCTTTGGGCTTCTGAATCTCGCACACGCAAAGCTTAATGCAGCCATCATCTTGTCAAGCTATGGAAATCTCTGATTGAGTGTGGGTGGTTTATCTTCACATTCCCAATGCTTGGTAGAGAAATGGTAGGTGTTCAATAAATGCTTATAAAAAGAGGGAAGAACAGAGGCTGAAGGACTGTTCAAAAGAAAATGTGTTTTTCAGGTGAGGGTCAATTTTCCAAAGCAGGCAAAGAAGGAAGGTGAGCAAAAGAGTCAGTAAGCAGAATGGCGAGGAACCCTGTAAGTGCATATATTCGGGAGAATAATAGTCTGGAAGAATATTTTTCCTTTATTTTTGAAGATGAACAGAAGTCATTCCTTTCTACTATAGGTATAAAATCAGCCACTTTGCCTATTTACCAAGGAGCTAAAAAAGAGTAACTGTTTTTGATTGAACAACACTTAGCTATTAATGGAGGGAGAATGCGTTTTCTACCATAATTTCATAGCACAATTAGCAACAACTATCAATTTTATTTTAAGAAAGTAGCAATATACAACAGAAAAGATTTCAAGTCATTCACTACTAAGTCAAATGACAGCACTGCTGAGGTCTTGCAAACTACTAAGGTTATCTGCTTGGTCATAAAAGTTATTCCTTCCTCTGAGACTTGCTTTGAAGACTATGGTGTTTGGAATGGGCATCTTATAGGATTTTGTGAGGATTAAATGCAACGCTATATTTAAAAACGAATTACTGAAACATCAAAGTTAGTTCTCCCTCCCTCCTTTCACCATCTTTTAAGCATCTTTAGATAAAAAATGAATATATTCTCTCGCTACCTTTTAATATATTATAGTACTATAAGGTTCAGCTAGCTATAGTTTCATAATTTATATTCCTACATACTTAAAATTAATTTCTACTCTTTTTACAATGGGAAAAAATAACTGTAGTATAAAAATATTGTAATCTGAGAAGAGCATGGTGAAGTAAAAGCAGAAACTTGTGGAAAATTACCAGCTTCTCTCAACACTATTGACAGCCCACTGCAGGCCTTTCTTGGTATCTCCTCCTTTTTAATTAGGTGTCATGAGAATGCTTGTGTCACTATCCTTGATCTCAATGATTATTTTTTTGGTCTCATAGACATTGATTGACTCCAATAAGCATCCATCAGAACTCAACCTGCATAAAGGAAGATTGTAGGGATTACATGAAATTTACAAGTTCTAACTAAGCAAAAAAAATAAGCTGCTTTCTAGATTAAGATGGCAGATTTAACACACATATTTCTCTCTCAAGCTACTAAGCTATATAAATAAGTTTTTAAAAAGACACAAATCAACAAAAATGAGAAACTTACAGGAGAAAATAGCAGATGAACCAAATGCAAAATGGTAACTGACTTAGAACCCTATAGAGTCCAACCCTAAACCAGGGTAAACACTATTTATTCTGCCAAACCCTCCAAGTTCCTGCAAGTGCCTCAGGAGCTGAGGATAAAGGAGGCAGCTAAAACAGGAGCAATGGCTGTTACGTCACTAGATTTCTGCCACTTACTCCTGGTAGGTGCAGTTTACAGAACATGTGGTATAACTGACCATCTGCAGAATTGAGTGATTCCATTACTTCCCCAAATCTGGCAGTTAGCACCTTAACTTCTTGAAAAAAGATTGGAAGACTCTTCTCTGAAGAATCTGGCAAACCCATGGGAACTATATTGACATGGAGCAGGGCCACTCCTGACATTCATAAAGCCCAAAGCCAAAACATAAAGGTCTGAATTTCACATATCGATGTATTTATCATTTTAATATGAAGTTCCTAAACTATTAAATATGTTCAGTCTTCCTACCTTGATAAATACATAGCATTCCTTATAATAACCTGAATGAGGTGTTGAAATCCAAAATTCTTATACTCCATGGAGTTGGAAGACAAAACTGCAATGTTTGTGGCCAGATGCCTTTATCTTTCCATTTTCTGGCTCCATCCATAACACTGTGCATATGTATACAAATATTCCAGCCCTGACCTCCATGCCCATGCAAACAACTGCCCCAAGGGGCCTTAGTCTTATGCCCATTATATTTGCATCTTAGGAGACCAGGCCAGAAAAAGAGGCTTCTGCAGACCCGGAGGTGGGCTTTGGGCTGTTTTGTCAGGAATTCTAAAAACCCACAGCATAGTCTAAAAGGGGGAGAGAGCCCTGGATGAGCTCTTGTCTTTTACATTCTAGACACAACATCCCCCGAAGCAGGGTGAAGCCAGAAGACATAGTGGGCCGCTCAAATCTGAGGCACCTTTCACACAGGTCTAAGGGAAGCAATAATAGTCATCCCCCAGAATGGTTTCCCTATTTCCCCTACACAAAAGTGTAGATTACAAATGTTTTTTTTGTACAATAAACGAAAAAATCCCATGAAGATTATGTCCAAAAGTTGGATGAAAATATTTCAGATTGTATATGCAGCCAGTACATTGTACATGAATTCACTAATGTACACAGCTATGATTTAAAAGTAAATGAATAAATAAATGAATAAATGGTTAAACTAACCAAAAAAAAAAAAAAGCTTCACCTATGAAGCTCAGAACTGCTAGTCAGCTTTTACATTTCTTCCTTTCAATAATGAACAGAAAAGCAAGAATGATCAGAAAAATTGAGAAATCCTCTAATATAGAAGCTAGGGACAAAAACAAAAATAGAGTAAAATGTAACTTTCCAGTAGGAAAAGACTTTTAACAATATCTTTGGTATACTCAGAGAATTAAGAGAAAATGGTTCACCCATGAAAGGAAAGGATGTTAATATTAAAAGAGAGAAAGAATGGAAAGGAATAGTAGTATTATTAGAGAATGGAAAAAAAGTGCAAAATCCTTTAAAAATAAAATCTGGATAGAATACAAAACTCAACAGAAATTTTTGAAGATAATAAAATTGAAAATCTCCACAAAAGTAGAGCAAAGACAAGAGATGAAAAAATGAGAGAAAAAGCTCAGGAAAGTGGAAGACTAGTCCAAGAAGGCATCCAAATAATAGGAATTCCAAAAACAAGAGAAAATAGGGGTAATTATCAGAAAAGAAAGAGAAAATCAAGAATATTTTCAGGAACTGATAGAAATAAGTTTGCAAACTGAAATGATCCAGGAAGAACTCAGAACAATAACTACAGAGAAATAGGAAGACATTTTACTTCAAAATTCAAGAATACTGGGGACAAAGGAAGACAAGCTTCCAGACAGGAAAGACCAGATCACATGTAAAGGGTCAGGAATTAGAGTGATCTTGAACTTCTCAATCACACAGGAAGGGAGACAACAAAACAATGCCTGCAAAATTCTAAGACTGTCACATAACCCAAACCATCAAACAAGTCCGAGGGTTGAATACAGGTCACATCTTCAACCAAGAAGGCTCCAGTGGCACAATGGATGATGCATCTGGCTACATATTAGAAGAAGCTTAATGAATTATTTGTCTCAATAGAAGCTGAGTTTGCAACAAGAAAGCAGAATAAATGCATGGGATATAAGAAATAGGAAATCCAACAGGGAGAAAAGTAAAAGAAATCTCCAAGGGAATGGGGCTAAAAGATGCCAGGGTGACAGATGTATTGGGCTAATAGCTGGAAGGAACGCTGTGACTTAAGAGAGATGTGTAGAAAGCTGTCGTCTTGTAGATTCTCATAACCCTTATTTTTCAACCCAAGGAAACAATGTCCCCCAAACCTGAACAAGTCATTACACACACACACACACACACGTGTGTGTGTGTGTATATATATATGTAATAATATCATCCACATATGTGCTTTATCTCAACTTATTCATAAAGAAAGAGCTAATAATAGTGAAGCAGAAAAATCCGAAGATGCCCTGTAACTGTTTTTCCTTTAGATAGCTAAAATCCACCTGCTAAGGGCTTCCCAGGACTTGGTGATGACCTTGGGAATTGAATCCTCTCAGAATGGGCTCATGTACTCAGGAAAGTTAAAACCAGAGGATGACCTAGAGACTATCCACCTAAAACTGAAAACATCATCTTTTCTACACACCGGGAGGTTTAGGTTTGCTATTCAGTTTCTCAAAACCATCTGGTGGTGAATATATACCTAATAAAAGAATGGCAGCTGAGTACAGTGGCTCACACCTACAATCCTAGCACTCTGTGAAGCTGAGGTGGCAGAATTGCTTGAACTCAGGAGTTCGAGATCAGCCTAAGAAGGAACAAGACCCCATCTCTACAAAAAATACAAAAATGAACTAGGAGTGGTGGTGGATGCCTATAGTCCTAGCTACTGCAGAGGCTGAGACAGGATCACTTGAGCCAGGAATTTCAGGTTGCTGTGAGCTATTGATGATGCCACTGTACTCTAGCTTGGATGACAGATGGAGGAGACTCTATCTCAACAAAGAGAATCAAACAAAGAAACAAAAAATGAGAAAATTGCAAATACAAAAATTCTTATAGTGGTTATTTCAATAGGAAAATGGTAAGGAGAGGTCTTTCTGTTTCTTATATACTTGACAGGAACATAGATGCCTATGTTACTAATCTTTAAACTTGTGTATTTTATACACACATTGTGGTAATTAATGATACTTTCAATTTGGTGAAAGGTGTCCAGATAACTGGTAAAACACCATTTCCAGCTATGTCTATGAGGGTATTTCCAGTCAGTAGAGTAAGTAAAGATCACCCTTATCAATATGGGCAGATATCATCCAATTTGTATGGGATCTGGATCAAACAAAACGGTAGAGGAAAGGCAAATGATCTCTTTTTCTTGAGTTTGGAAATCCATCTTATCCTTCCCTCAGACATGGCAGCCCCTAGTCCTTTGGCCTTCGGATTCTGGTATTTACACCAGTGACATCCACACCCCAGTTCTCAAGTCCTCAGACTGGAAGACACACCATCAGCTCCCTGTTTCTCAGATCATTCAACTTGATTTACACCACTGGATTTTTTCATTCTCATTTTTCATCTCTTGCAGATGGCATATCAAGGGGCCTTCTTGGTCTCCATAATTGCATAAGCCAATACTCATTGTAGATCTCCTCGTCTATACATATATATCAAATTGGTCTTATTTCTCTAGCGAATCCTGTGCACATAACTGAGGACACAGTGAGAAGGCAGCCATCTGCAAACCAGAAAGACAGCCAGAAAGACCAGAACCTGACCGTGCTGGCGCCAATATCAGACCCCCTCCTAACACCGTGAGAAATAAACACATGTTATTTAAGCCACCCAGTCTATAGTGTTTCATTATGGCAGCCCAAGAAGACAAAAACAAAGATGAAACTTTGACAAATGCTGGTATAGAAACAGGAGAGGTATTGTAGAGTCCACTGGTGAGCCTCAGTCCTTAGAAAATTATACTACCAATTATTTCTTTCCAGCCAAAACATGAGGCCTGCCCTGGTACCCCTTTAAGGCTTTACTCTGACCTCTATTAACCCCTTCTCCTATTTCTGTTTGTTTAAATGTCTCATAATCCAGAAAGTAATTAAATTAATTGGTTGAGCAAACCATTACTTATTGCACATGTGCATGCTCTGGATTTTCTGTTTGAAATAAAATGCCTCTAGGTCATACTAATTAATTTTGTCTCCCATACTTGAAGTTAGGACCATTTGAACTTATTATGCAAATGTATGCCAAACAGTACATAAATTAATGCTATTCTTCTTCTGCAAATTCAAAATCTTCTAGCAACCAAATCCACAAGTGTACTCTTGTATCCATCAGCAACTTTTAAAGAAAGAAACATATCAAAATATAATTATGCACTAAAAGAAAACATATCAAAATATAATTCCCAAAACACATATTTTACTAAAAATGCTGAGCAGAGTCAAGGACTAGACCAAGGTCAGGTACCCAATGTACGGGGCTGAATTGCCCAGAACTTTAAAAATCAAAGTTGTTACGGGCTATAATGGAAGTTTCCTAGAGTTTTAAGAAACATAAAATAATATTTTCTAAAGATCAGGAGGTTTGATACAAAAGGCAGTCAAATAATTTCCTCCAGGGAATTAATTATTTGATTGAAGAAAGACAAAAGACCTTTGTAGAGTAACTCTGAGGTTAAACTATCTCCCCCTCCATCCATCCAGGAATGTCTGAAGTTAATTTTATGCTGGTTCAACCAAAGAGGTGTGCTGCACTATGCAGAAGTCAATGAAAGTTCAGTTCACAGTGGACAGGAATCTGAGGTTAAAGCAAATGCAAACTTTGTGAGTACCCAGAGGCTGGACTGAGCTGGGGGCTTGTGCAGGGTACAGTGGATCAATGCCTAGGCCTGGGGGTGCAGAGAGGTAGCACTGAGAGGAGAACAGTGGCTAGAGTCCTTTATTTTCCTGCATGAATAAATCATACTTTATTGTGGAAAAGCGAGCTAAGCCAGAGTAGACTTTTTCTGTGTTCTGGGGACACAATCTAATCTTGTGTCTAATGAGACATAATCCCAAGTTATATTACATAACATGATATAATATGATACATTTAAGAGGGACGGAGATAATCCGGATAAACAGGAAAATATAATACTGATTATATGGCAGAAAAAGGAGAGAAGGGAGGGGAGCAGGAAGAAGAGGTGGAAAAGGTGAGAAGAGGAGAAAGAGCAGAGATGGAGAGGAGAGGCAGACGCCAAGGAGGAAGGGGAAGAGGAGAAGAAAAGAACTCACACTCAGGTCATAACGTTATCAGCTTCAGCACGTTATTTAATCTTTGCCACCATCACGAAAGGTGCGTAATCATTATTCCTATTTCTCAAATGAGGAAACCACGTCTTGGAAAGATTAGGTGACATGCCCCAAATGTTACAACTACAAACCAGAACCACTCAGTTTGCACCCTGGGTTTCTGTTCCTCCAAAGCCCCTGTTCGGAGCCATTCCTACTTTTCATCAAACCCAGGCACACGGATGGATGGAGTCTCTACCAGCTTTCAACACGGAGATCAGAGAAGTGGAGACAGTAACCAGAGACACGCTGACCACAGGGTGAGGAAGGAACCACAATCCCACAGGTGGCGCTCCACCAGCATGTGCTCTTTTACCAATCAGAAACTCTTAAAGTTAGAAAACGGCTGCAAAACAAACCAGAGTCAAGGTCAAGAACTGCAGGTGGGCTCAAAGGAACAGAACCTTCTCTCTCCAAAGGCAGAAACTATGAGCAAAGTCAGACATGCTTTCAGGTTGCACGTGGCAGCCGTAGCATCACTTTTGAAGGCTCCTCACTCCCTCACTTTTCCAACAGGCCTTCATCTTCTGAAGAACTTACAGATCCCTAGTTGCGTTTATTAAACCTGTGTGCAGTATTGCTATAAAACCATGTCTGTCATTTTGGACTCACAGAATTAAAGCGAGTGTTGCTTACTTTACAAAGAAACGCAACTGTGAATTGTGAGCAGATGCGAATCATTATTGGGACGGTAGAGGTGGCAAGAGTAGCTCAGTTGTTAATCAGAATTGTTACAGAAAATCACGACTTGTTTTACTATTAAAATCCCTACGTTAGAATTTACTGAACTGAAGAATTAATGGACAGTTAAATTAAATATAAAACAAAACCATGTTCTCACTTGAGGTGTGAAAAGTTCATCACATCAGATGCATAAGATATCCAAAGATGCTTCCCAGGGATTTTTTTTTTTTAACAGTTTTTGGCCGGGGCTGGGTTTGAACTTGCCACCTCTGGCATATAGGGCCAATGCTCTACTCCTTTGAGCCACAGGCGCTGACCCCAGGGATTTTTTGATAAAGTATTTACTAAACATTAGTTTCCAGTATGGCTAGTATTTGGCATTATTAACATAGTAATAACGCCAAATACTAATAACAATATCAAAACATGATAGTTTTGTTATGATATATGTAGGCATTCTTATATCATTCATTTTAATGTTTAATTATCCCTGATAAGTAAGCATACTCAGAAAACTGATAATTACAGACATTTTTGATCATTTTGATTGCTCAGTGAGCTTAGCTTGCCCTTGATTCTTTTGCAGTATAGTTATGTGAAGGCCCCAAGTATTGAGAGAAATCACGGCACCTCCCTCTGGGTCACTGGGAAGATTAGGTCTATGCCTGGAAAGCACATACTAAGAGCAAATCCATCCTATAGTTACCTTTCCAAGCCCTATTGAATTTCATCAGTTTTTGGCTCCAAATTCTATTATCAGCAAGTTCTGACCACTCATAAATCTTCAAACCAATTTCAGCAGACCATATGTGAGAGCTTTTATGGCAGACAGTGTATGGTACCAAAGCCTGTAGGTGAGGGCCTACACTAAGGTATGTACATAAAAGAACCCCCCAAACCAGGAAGGAGATGAGGGCAACTGCAGCCGGCTGCTTTATGACATAGCAACAGCCCTCAGAGCCAAAGCAAGAAAGCCCCAGCTTCCACACTAAGTCCACGTGAAACTAATAACGAGATTTATAAAAAAGGAGAACACTCACAGCAGTTCATTTTCTGCTAGGTACTGTGATGTGTTCAACAACGTATCGCTGTGGAAATAAAGAGCTGAGAGCTTAACAATTTTAAAAAAAGGGGGATTTAATTATCTGACATTTTTGCTGTGATAGTGTAATTCCTGTTAAAATAAAATTGCAGCTAAAAGAGGCTATTTACCCAGTCAAAACACAAACAAAACTACCTGGAATGGGATCATTAAAAGAGGGTGTGATATCTTTGAGATGACCTTCTCGGAAATCATAGAAGTTTGCAAAGATTGGGTTTTAAATTCTAAATATATGCATTAAATTATTAGAAATGCAGACTCTGTTGAGGCTAAAAAAAGTTATCACTTTCTGAAAAGAACAATAAACAGAATTATAGGGTTAAAAAGTCATAAAATAAGGAAGAGCACAGAACATTTTCATAAACCATCAAAATATTAATCTTAGAATCAATGCATTTTCTGTTAACAATATGTAGGTAGACATTTTTTAAAATCTGACATTTCCTTAAGTATCAATTTTAGATTTCTTGATATGATTAGTAGAGTTATGTCAAGTATTTCCTGTCTTTTTATCAACCTGTATAAGGTATTAAGATGTCAACAGCCTGGAAACATAACTATTCTTTAGAAAATAAGATAATAGGTAAGCTTGGGTTTAGCAATGACATTTTAGATAGAACAACAAAAACACAAACCATGGGAAAAAATGGTAAGCCAGACTTCATAAAAATTAAAACTTCTGTTCTGTGAAAAATACTGTTAAGAAAACTAAAAGATAGGAGGCCATAAGTAGAGAAAAAGGTTTTGCAAAATATATATCTGATAAAGGACTCGTATCCAAAATAGACTCTAAAAACTCAATAATAAGAGAGGGAATTCAATATCCTACTAAGAAAAGGTACAGACGGCAAATGAGCATATCAAATAGTTCCCAGCATCTGTCATTAAAGAAGTGCAAATCAAAACAATGCTGAGATACCACTGCACACCTATTAGAATGGCTAACATAAGGAAAAGAAACAAACTAACTAAAAGCACCACCAAATGCGGGGGAGAATGTTGAGCGATAGGAACTCCACTCATGACCAGTGGAAATATAAAATAGCCACTTTGGAAGACAGTTGGGCAGTTTCTTACAAAACTAAATACAGTAGGACCTCTGTAGTCGATCACCTCCCTACACTGACCATCTCCTTAAGTTGACCAACTTTTCATAGGTTGGGCACACACCACATATACATATCAGTACAGTAGGCCGAGTTCCTTATGTTGACCAACCCCATATGTGGCCCTCTTTGGATGGTCAATTTACTGAGGTTCTACTCTTACCCTACAGTCCAGCATCAAGCTTCTTGGTATTTACCCAACAGAGTTGAAAATTATGTCCACATGTTTAAATACAAATGTTAAATACAAATGTTTATAGATAGGAGTTTTATTCGTAATTACTAAAACTTGGAATCGATCAAAGCATCCTGCAGCAGACAAATGGATAAACTGTGGTATGTCCATAGAACAAAACGTTATTCAGCAATGAAAAGAAATGAGCTATCACATAATGAAAAGATGCAGAGGAATTTTAAATGTATACTGCTAAGTGGAAGATGCCAATCTGAAAAGGCTACATGCTGTGGGACTCCAATTATAGGACCTGCTGGAAGAGGCAGAACTGTGGAGACAATAAAGAAAAGGGTCAATAGTTGCCAGAGTTTGGGAAGAAGGAGGGTAAGATGAAAGGTATAGCCCAGGGTATGTTTAGAGCAGTGACACTCTTCTGTATTATACTGTGCTAGGCGATTCGTGTCATTACATATTTGTGAAAAAAACATAGAACTATAAAAACACAAGTGTAAATCCTAATGTAAACTGTGGATTTCCATTAAAATAATGTATTAGCATTGGTTCATCAATAGTAACATCACATGTAGCCTATAAAGATACAACACAACTGTTATGCACCCCTAAAAAACCTATCTGGAAGGATACCCCCCCACCCACACACATATACAAATAGTAACAAAAGTACTACACTAACACAAAACGATAACAGGGAAAACTCTGTGTGAGTGGGTTGATATATGGAACTCTGCATGCTTTCCACTTAATTTTTTGGTAAACTTTAAAATTCCTCTAAAAATAAAGTCTACTAATTTAAACCAAAATCAAGAGAAAAAGAGAGAGGAACTTCTCTGGGTTTCTTACAGACACTTTGCGGATATCAGTTAGACAGGGAAAACTAAATGGTACCTACTTCCTTCACCTTAGCATTAACACTGTTTAGAAAGTCAAAGGGTTGTTAGGAATAAGAGATTAAAAGTGAAAATCAAGGCCAGGAGGCAGGAAACTGGAATAAAGGAAGAAAGCCTTGGGGAGGATGCTAAGGACAAGAGGAATCTTTCCATTTTACCTCATTAGTTCCAAATGCACCAACATAACCAAGGAACTCAAATTCTTACTTGATGGCTGACAATGATTAGACAGAATGACCATACAGTATTTCAATCCAATTTTCACCCGCAGTGAGCCATATGTCCATTTTACAACAACCTGTCATTATTAGCTGCCCACTGCTCACCTGAAACCACAAGGGTGACTAATGGGCATATTGGCATGCAAAAGGAAATGTAACATCCTAAGAACTTTATACTCTGTCATGCCATGCCTAGGGTTTATCAAAGGATTCACAACCCATGGGTCTTGTAATTAAAAGTAATCCATGCTAGCATTTGGATTCCCTAGCTTGAGCTCACCTGGGTCCTGTCCATGCTTTATTGAAAATGTCACCCACAAGATAAAAGTATACTCTGCAGTTTTCATTGCTTTCTATTTAAGAATAGGGTTTCTGAGGTATGCTTTCTAGAAACCAGTAGTTTCTCTACAAATTAGGGTTTCAAATGACAGTTCAAATTCCGGTCTTCATCACAACAGTATACTACCTGTGGAGGCAACCCAAGGAACCTGCAAGGAATTTTTAAGAGGATTTTTAAAAATTCCCTTAACTGTTTGTGTCATTTATAATCTTGAATAGCAATTCATGAATTGCATTTTCATTTAATTTGGAAAATGTGTACTGTACATACAACAAACCATGCCAAAATACCTTTCAGGTTTATAAGTCATTCACTTAATCATTTCAGCAAACAGAATGAGTTACCTATAGCACTGGAGAAAGGACTTTCTGGTGCCCAGGACAACTCTAGTGCTGGGAGTTGGGCATATAATACTAAGACATGGTACCTTCCCTTACAGAGTTCACAGACATGCAGAGAAGGAGGTGTATTAAAACACCCTATTGATCCCTTTGGAACAGTATTCTTCATAGACAAATAGTAAGTGTGTTTATGATCTAGAAGCATGACACGTTCCCTAGGCCCAGACATACTTGAGAGACAGAGAGGAGCTGTCTCTCAAGTGAAGAACATAAGATAGTTTGACAACATGAACAAGAGATTTTCAGATGAAAGAAATCGTCTAAAATAAATCTTACATCATCCATACACTCTAAGAAACCAAGGTGTGAAAAGAAGAAAAAGTTTAGGAATTAGAAAGGTGGATATGGACAGAGTAAAAAGGGTTAAGGCTGAGGCCAAAAGCTTGATTTTTGTATAGTAAGAAGTTGAGACTTTTCTCTCAAAAAGATGAGTAGGTACTAAAGGGTTTCCAACTAACAGTGAAGGTTTCAGATTTACATTGACCAGGACAGCCTTCATGTTCCCCTCACCTTGAATGATCTTTAGACTGGTTTCTTCCTGGCCATAGGCCTCCGATTTCTTGTTTTTGAGGGCTTTTTTTGTTTGTTTCAAATGCTGAATTTTATTTTATTTTTTTTATTAAGTCATATACACATAGATCATGAATACATTTATGCATATGTGGGGTACAATGTGTTGATTATTTATACAATCTGATGGGCTTACATCAAACCAATCAACATAGCTTTCACCTCGTTTACTTGATTATTGTTTTAAGACATTTATGTTCTACACGTGACAGATTTGACTTGTGCCCTTACAATATGCTCCATAGGTGTGGTCCTGCCTTTTACCCTCCCTCTAACAAACCTCCCCTCTCCCCTTCCTTCCCACTCCATTTCTCTCCTTCATCCTGGGCTATCGTTGTAATCTATCTTTCATAAGAAAGTGTGAGGAAATATAAGTTAGTTTCATAGAAGTACTGAGTACATTGGATACTTTTTCCTCCATGCTTGAGATACTTTACTCAGAAGAATATGTTCCAGGTCCCTCCATGTAAACATAAAGGAGGTAAAGAGTTTTTACCTTAAACTTTCAATTGTAAATTCTTACTCTGCCCCTTGGAAATATAAATCTTCTCCTCATCTCTTATCTGTTTTACAACTCAGAAATGTCCTTCTCCAAGAGCTGGGAGTCGTCATTTTGAAATGTAAACATGAAAGACAGAGCCCCTATTTCCTTGGCTCTGTGGGTGGTAGGAGCTTAACTAATTAGTGGTAATAAGAGACAGTTAGCAAACAAAGATGGCCTAATAAATTAACCAACCTCCCCTCAATATCCTCCAGTCTTTGTCCTAGTACTAGCTGGTCCTAGTGCTGAAAAGTCTCCAGTCTTTTTCTCTGACAACATTTTAGAAAAATTACTAGAACCAATATGATAGACTAACGGATGCGGGACTGCGAGAGACTCTCAGCTGCTTTGCATGGTCATGGGAGTTACAACCTGCGACTCCCTTGCCTAACACCATGGGAGACATACGGCTTGTAAGTCTGGAGAGAGAGCAAGAGAGCAAAGAGGCAGCAGAGACTGTAACATGCAATTAAGTGGGCAAAGCGTTTCTGAGTTAGAATGCGTTACCTACAGCACTGGAGAAAGAATATTCTGAGTGCTGGAGAACAAAACACAGAGAAAGAAGGGAGAAGGGAGCACCAAGGCTCCCGAGAAATCCAAACTTCAGACCAGGGATTAGTGGAATCAGTCTGTCAGGAATCCTTTCCTTCTTCTCTTTCCAAGTCAGCAGCATACACAACATGATGGATTAAAAAGCAGAACTGAGAAAGAAAAACCTACGGGAAAAAGGAGATGGGAAATCCTAGTTCTCTGAACACAGAAGAAAGGAGTAAGATGGAGAATGTGACCCATTCGTGGATACTGCTGCAATTGCTCCAGTTGTACTTTTTCTGACTGATGCCTGTGGCTCACATGTTACCAGTGGCAACCCAGGAGAAAGCGCAGGCAGAGGGCCCAAAGGTCTCTCTCTTCCAATATTATAGGAACCAAAGGCCCAGACCGAACATGCTATGAAATGTTATCCCCTCCAACTTAACATGGACGTTTACCAACAATGATGTAAATGCCTATTTTTGACAGAGGAAATTGCATTTCAAAGATCCCTCATGTCACAGACAATGGAATTATAATACAATGAAATGGTTTATATAATTTCTTGGAACTTATTTCCAGTGTTAAAAATGACAGAAGCTTCTCATGTGAGGTCCTAGCATGCACTTGACAATAGCCATTAAGAAACAATGTAATCTTTTTTTCTTTCAAGTACATCCATCAGGAAATATATATTTGTAAAATTCTTGGACACAGAGAAGAACTCCTGTGGAGTAATTTTCTGCCAATGCTCAGGTATTTGGGAGAGAGATAACAAATATTCGAGTGTGACATTGGAATCTGAGCTACATAGCCAGGCCAGCCATATAAATGTAAAAATCAGATGAAATATTAAATGTCCAAAAGTAAACCTTCACAATCATATCAAAACAAAAACACTTACAATGATGATTAGAGACCCTGGTCCAAATCTCTTTCAAATTTAAATAACATACTATATGGTGACCGGCAAGGTCACCCACAAATAGAGGCTGGGCCACATTCAGTTATACAGCCCTGAGTTGATTGAACACATGTGGAGAATTAATGACAGAAAGATGTCCTAAAATCGGCTTAAGGGGCCCCAAGTCTCTTTTGGAAGCAAAGTGAGTACACAAATTATACATAGGCAGCTGCCACATAGAGATCTGAAACAGAACAGTCACAAGCAGACATGCCCCTAGCACCCGACATCACAGGGACATCTCTAATTCTGCTTATGGGTGACTCCAGGAGAGCAGCAGGGGACCAGTGGTTCAGAGATATTAAGGAAAAGTGGTTTCCACCAGAAACGGAACGGCCTGCAGATCTTACCCCTGTAACTGAAATTGCATACAACTGTGGTTCTGAGTCAGCCTGCAGAGATTATTTTCAGCATAGCTCATGTGTCTGTTCTTAGCTCTGTTTAGTTCAATGTCATTACCAATAAGTTGGATGAAGATATAAGAAATATTTATCTTGTTGAGAATCAAACTCTGAAGTTTTCTCTACCGAGTATAGTGTCAGCTGTAAATAACAGCCTGAAATTTAGACCGCCTTCCATTTAGATTTCTATTTTCAATTTACTCTAATGCCAAATGGAGAATATTTGGCTTGGCAATAATTCATGCCAAAGAGAACTTGTAAGAAAAGGTCAGAATTCACATTTTACAATCCCACTACTAGGTATTTGCCCAAAGGGAAAAAAGGCATTTTATTAAAAAAGACAGTGTACTTGAATATTTATAGCAGTGCAATCCACAATTACAAAGATGTGGAAACGATTCAAGTTCCAACCAATATATGAGTAGATGGATAAAATATGATTTATGTACACTATGGACTATTAATCAGCTCTAAAAAAAGTGGTGATCTAGTATTTTTTAACAACCTAGATGGAACTGGAGACCATTCTTCTAAGTGAAATATCTCAAGAATAGAAAAACAAACACCACATATACTGAATATTAAATTGGAATTGGTTGATCCAAACTTATGTATGGAAATAAAGTAGATGGGAGCGGGGAGGAGAGTTGGGTAAACTGACACCTGACTGGTACAATGCACACTTCCTGGGTGAAGGGCACACTTACAATTTCGACTTAAAAGGTACAAAAGCGAATTACGTAACCAAAACATGTGTACCTCTATAATATTCTGAACTTTTTTAACACATCACATTAAAAACAAAGAATTCACATTTTAGGTTTTCATTTTACTTTACTAATTAGGACACTTTGAATAAAGTAATGAATTTACATTCCATTTCCATGAGTTAAGAGTAGTAGGAAGGTCAGGTCAACAGATATGAGGAGAACTTGGGTCTAGCATTATTTGAAGAGGAATCCCTAGTACCTGGAATTGCGCATGATACACAGTAGTACTCAACTGATGATTGTAAATGAAGAGATGAATGAGCGGATTCAAGGATTTTTGATATATGGGTCACTCCCTCCTGGCCTTCGTTCAAAAATCAGGTGCTCAGTTACATAGTCGAGACTGTGCTTTCAGAACTGATGTTTCACTCCCAGATCCGTGCTGGGACTGAGGCCCTCATCCCCCAGCTGCTGGAAGTCTGCTGATCACTCACAGTCAAGTCCCTCTCTGGGAAGGCAGCTACCACACTCAAGGTATATCCCTTCCCAGGAGCAGCCTGACCTGTATCCAATAGCCCTATGTCAATTGGGGCAACTATAAATGGCTATGCCAGATGCAAAGGTCCCCACAGGAGTCCTCTATTGAGAGTGCATCAAACCCCAGCTTCTCCCTCTGCCTAGTCCTATTCTCCTTGTCCCACGTGGCTATGGCTCCCTCTTGAGAAATCCTCAGTGAAACTCCAGGTCATAAACTCAACCTCGGTCTGTTTCCCTGGAAATTCAACCAATGACAAGAACCATGACCCCCAATTCTTTCAAATCACACATTTCTACAAGTACATAGTTGTGTCTTTACAAAAATAAAGTAGGTCATGTACTAGAAACTGTATTGTATTAAAATATATAATTTCTTATTAAAATCCTACTGCAGCAATGAGACAATCAGAATCTAAGTGTCCTGGGATAATGCACATGGTCCATGCATACACATTAGCCCTCTGTAACTATGTCAATATTGGGTGTGAGTATTCATCACTAAATATAATGGTCATGACTTCAGTGACTATGTACCACTCACTCATTAACAAGATAAATAAAAAGTATTAATTTTATACAAGGATCTTAGAAGAATGTCTTCAAAAGGAAACCTCACTACCATTAAAACTTATATCCCAGGGTTGTAATCCTAGGATTAGGCTGGTTTATGAGCAGTAAAAATTGGCCACTATTTTGAGAAAGAAAATTATAGACAGGAAGAGAAAGCAAATATATATTATATAAGATAAACCAGTAAAAAGAAAAATATACTTTTGGGCAGAGATTTAAGGAGGTACCTGCAATTGGTTGCTTTTATTACCAAAAGCTTTACAGTGTGAAGGTAAAGTTTTTAACAAGGAAGGAAGGATCAAATATCATCATCAATACTTTAGCCCCACTTTTTTGAGACCTACATAATTAATTTCTAACAAAGCACAGCTCTGGAACATATCTTACTTTTTTTATAAACAAAGCAAAGTTTTGGGTCATAAACAGAATTAGATAAGAAACAAATTTATATTAACAATAATATCATCTTCCAGCTCAATTTTCCCCTGGCATCAGAGTTCTTTGAAACTGGAAAGACAGAATACTCATCTGTTAATCAAGAGCCTCATAAACTGGCAGAGAGGCTCGATGTCCTTACAAAAAGCCAATGAATTCAACAATCCATTATAAAGTGCTGCTCAGCAATTCTGCCCAGGCCCCTCACTGTCTCATTCTACAAATTGACCATGTCAAACTTTCTCCTCATTTCCAGAACATCAATACCCTCCTCGCCCTACTTTGAGTTAGCAGGCTTGCCTCTAGTTTCACTGAGAAAATAAAGGTAATCAGAATAGAACTTCTGCCTCCCCCCAGCACCAACCCACTGATCTACTAACTGTGCATGTGCCCCTTGGCAGCCCCTGCTCGTACATAGGAGACCCTGCTCCACCACTGGCCACACCCCTTCATACCACTGTGCACCAAATCCACAATCTACTAAATGTGCACGTGTTCCTCGGCCACCCCTGTCTGTTCTCAGGAGGCCCTGCCCCATCGCGACCCACACCTCTTCACACCACCATGCACTAGACCTGGCCTCACCATCTGCTCAAGAAGCACCACTTTTATAATTGGGCTTCTTCCCCCTGCATCGAGTTCTTCCACTCCAGGGGACTGGCCCTATCAGTATACACACTGGCCATAGCATTTTACAAAGTAGAAAAAAAATCTTCCTTTTACTCTACATCCTTTTCCAACAACTATCCCTCCCGCTTCCCTTCAATAAATGCCCCTAGCAGCAATCTGTGCTGGGGTACCTCCTCTGCTCCCATTTGCACATGAACCCACTCTATTCACATTTACTGTTTTCACTTCACAATCTCTGTGAGGCCTCTGGTAACTACCCCTCCACCCACATCCAACCACTGACTCCTAGCATGTACCTACGGAACCCTTCTGCCCCTGTGGAACATTGACAGTTATGCTCCTTCTTTTATGAGACCTTGTATTTTTCTCTTACTTTCCATAGAACAATCTCTCCTGATGTTTCCTAGCTCACTATAGGCCTCTTCTTCGTCTCCTTTGCTGAATCCTCATCTTTCTCACCTCTGTTTCCCAAGGCACTGAGGTCAAAACCTCAGAGGCAATCATCTTGACTCATTCTGTGCTCTTGGGTGGTAAAGCTACTCCACGATCTCATCCTTCATTACCTTCAAGATGCATTCAGAATCCAATTGGTTCTCTCCAACTCTACTACTTTAATCCCTTCACCTCTATCACCTACCACATGGAATACTGTATTAGCCTTGCATCTGTTTCTCTGTTTCTGCTATTGCAACCCAACAGCCAATTCTCTGCTCAGCAGCCTAATTTATTAAACACAAATCCAGGCATGTTATGCTCCTTCTAAATAGTCTCAACACCTCATCACTCTGAATAAAGCTCCAATCCTTCTCCATGGCCTAACAAACCCCTTTCACATGGAGACCTTTTCTTACCACTTCAAAATTACTTCCTAACCATTTCCAACCACCTGCCCAGGTTCCAGCCACATGGACTTCCTTGGTGTGTATTAAACACACCAAGGAAGCTTGGCCTTAGCACTTGGAGACACTCTTCCCCCAGAAATCCACATGCTCAGACTTTTAGAAAGTCTCTCCCTGATCATCTTCTCAAAGACAGGTTGCTTTGCCACTCTCCTGCTGTCTCTTCCTTTATAGCACTCGATGCCATGTTATATTTTTTCTTCATGCATCTGTCTCTCCCACTGAAACAGAAGCTCTATGAGGGCAGGCACTTCCCCGTATCCCTTGAAGTAGTACTAGAAATGTGATAATCCAATAGATGGTTTGTTTGGGATTGGAGGGAAATCCAAAACCAGAAACTTGTCAACAAAGCAGAGTATGGCAAACTAAAGTCAGTGTTAAAAAGCATTTGAAATGGTATTGTGAAATACTGAAATACAATTTTTTACTTATGCTATTAAACATATCATATGAGAAAATACAAAGACTCGAAGAAACAGAAAGCACAGTGAATCAATAAACATTCAAAACGCCAGCCCTTTAGACAGTTCCCTTAGGTTTTCTGTGTATCACTCGCTTTATATGTGATGATACTACCCTTCACATGGGGATGATGGGACAATGACACAACAGGGACAGGAAAGTGAAGGCTTCTCCCACCTCATGACAATAGTACAATATATGTTAACCATTACTGTTACTTATTATTACTATATTTCAATAAAATAAGTATACAGACAAAAGATAGGAAAAACAGCAAAAGGAACTGAGCAAGAAACTCTGGGTAAATGACAATTTGTGAAAATAAGAATAAACATAATCACGCTCACAAAAGGAAGGCTGATGATGTCCTTCAGAGGACAAACGGATGTCATTTAACTCCTCAGACAGGTTTCAGATTGGAAAGCCTGCCTCCACCAGACCAGGCCTAATCGCTACTGAACAGCCCTGTTGTCAACTTGTTAAATGAGGGGGAAAGATTCAATTTGAGATGGAGCAATCGATAGGAAAACAAACTTGTGAAGCAAAATGCCTTTACACCATTTTCTAATGCTCATCATCATTATGAGTGATGTTGGAGCTTTAGAAACTTTGCTAAGGAAACACGGCAGAGAACAAATTTTAAAACCTATATAATTTCTATAAAACTAAATATTTATTATAATATGTTCATCCTAGTTTAACCACTGCATTTAGCAGATAAGGAAACGGAAGCCTGAAGAAGACAAACACGTTACTCAAGGTCACACAGCTTATTAGTAGTTAGACTGCCTGCTCTCATGCTTGCATATATATTTTATCTCTTCTTTTCATTATTTAAGTGATGCTGGGAAAATAGGTACATGATTTTTCTCTAGCCATCCCATAGTCCTTTACACATGAGAAAAAAGTTTCCGAAAATTGGAGCCTAATTCTATTATATTTTCCAACCATGGTTTTCTCACTGTAAGCACTCAATAAATTACATTGAATAAATCCTATTTGTAATAATGAATGTTCTAGTTTCATCTTTCAGTGCCTAATATTTAGCACGGTAGCTGGCATACAACTGATGCAAATATGTATTACTGAAAATATAAATGCACAAGTGGTGGGACGGATCAACCACTTGGGCATATTTATCAAATCCAGTTGAGATTGACTGAGGTCAGATCTGCAAACTGGAGACAATGACAGCTCCAGGGATCACCGCTTCTCCTTCTGAGAATGGGTTAGACTTAGTGACTGGGTCCTAAAGAATAGAGTAAGGAAGGCAAAAAAAAAAAAAAAAATTAGCAACTTTTTAGTGGAGGAAATTGGCAAATACTACCTTAACTACGTGATCAGAATAATATCACCAAGGATGTCATATGGATCTCAGTGAGTCCTGACAACCTGGGACTTTAAGGGTACTCCACGTAGTCTAAGAACCTATAACTCTAGTCAAAGCCAGATTGGAGGATATTCTATAGAACTCCTGTTCAGTATTCCCTCAGACCAACAAAGTCAGGTTTTTTTTTTTTAAAGGAAAGGCTGAGAAATTGCCAAGAGACTGGGGAGTTATACCAATATAACTCCAATAACTGGGGAGTTTTACCAACTCAATGCAATGTGGTGTGCTGGATTGGATCCTGAAACAGAAAGCCTGAGAATTTAGTTAATAGTAATGTATGAATAGCAATATTGGTTTCTTTGATAATATACAATTGATAATTGACAAATGTAAGGAGTTTCACAATGAGGACTGAGTGAGGGGTATAGAGTAACTCCCTGTAGTATCATTGTTACTTCTTGTAAATCTAAATTTATTCCAAAATAAAAGTTTATTGGAAAAAAAAAAGTTTATTGGAAAAAAATTCAGTGATGGTAACATGGTGCACTTAAGAGACAGTATTAGGATGAAGGAAGAAAATCTGCAGGTATCTGGCCAGATCATGAAATGTGGGCAGCAGCTTTTACATGCTTCATAGATTAAAGCATCCTGTCATTACAGTGGACTTTTATAATAATAGTCACAATAAAAATAAATGGGATGATTATTTGCTATAAGAGTTCTTTCCATAATCTTTCCGTGATATTTATTAGCATTTTCAATCCTAGTTTTGAAAGCAAGAATTAACTTGGGAGGTGGTGGGATGAGCAGTTTTAGATGAACTCTGCCTCAAGCCAGGAAGAGCTCTGCGTGGAGGGGTCAACCCCAAACCAGTCTGGCTCTAACTCAGCGGTTCTCAACCTGTGGGTCGCAACCCACAGGAACTGTATTAAAGGCATTAGGAAGCTTGAGAACCGTTGCTCTAAGTCAACCCCTATCGAATCCTGCAGACTGGTGGGCAGGATGATGGGAGGGCTCCTCCGATAATGGCCCCCCCAGTGATCGTGACTATCATTTTTGGAGAGACGTTAACTAATGTGCCAGATTTCACACCAGACGATTTATATATAAGATTACACTACACCCTCAGCATTATATGGGCAATTATTTTCTCATTTTAGAGATGATAAATTTGATCATCAGAGAAATTATTTGCCAAGGTTGCAAATGAGATTCAAATACAAACATTTCTGACTTTTCTACTAAATCACTAAACAAGGACATTTCATTAGGGCAAATGCCTAACTAAATACTTAACTTGGGTACAATCCTAGTATCATTAATTTGAACCACATTATATGTTAAATATAGGCAGATCACATCCACTCTACCGAGCTCGTGTGTGGAAGCATTAACACTGTATTTGATATACCACACATGTTAGCTCCCTTCCGTCTTTACAGAATGCATCTCTTTTTAGTTGGATTCAAACTGTTTGTGTCTTAGGCCTGAGAATCATATGAATTATCATGGCAATTCAAAAGGGCAGAGTAATCTAGTGTCAAATGTGAAGTTTAACCAGTTTAAATGAGATGAGCTAAGGCTAGTATCAGATCATTCTAGACAACTAGAATATACATACACAGGCATCCTATGTCAACAAATCTTTCCTGAGGACAATTAATGACAATCACACGGTGTGGGTGGGGGGAGGGGAGAGCAGAGAGAGAAAGAAGGAGGCAGGGGTGGGGAAAGGAAGAGCAGAGAGAGGGAAGGAGCGAGGGGGTGGGGTCTTGGTGTGTGTGCCACATCTTTAGGGTCCAACACATGATTGTAAGAGGGACTTTACCTAACAAATGCAATCAGTGTAACCTGGTTTCTTGTACCCTCAATGAATCCTCAACAATTAAAAAAAAAAAAAAGAAATATACCAGATTTTCAATAACTGATTAATAATTGCTAGATCATATGATTACATGCTTTGCTAAGGACCCATTTATGTATTTAATTCAATTTATGGGAGTAATTTTCTTCCGTCATTATTATAGATCTGCTTTAAGATGTACTTATTTTAATATGGACACTTATTCTTTACCTTCTACCTCTGAAGTTGAATAGACTATCATCTCTTCCAAATAGGAACCATTATCTTCAGGGTTGATACATCAGATCCAGTGAGGAAGACTCTTTAAGTGCTCTAATAAAGTCCAAAATTTACCGGAAAAAAAGAAGGGAGGGAATGTCAAAGACTAACTCTTCCCATGCTATTATATTAGAGGGATTTTCCCCAAGTGAGGTGGGGCTAAATGAAAGAGAGGTGGGAAGAACTGGAAATTGTATGGTCATCTTTCTTTACACCAAAATATGCAATTATAAGGGCTGCCGTCCTGTATTAGCAGGGAGCCGTGCATTACAGATGGGAGCAGGGCTTTGTTAGACAACAAACATCTGAACTCATAATCTAATAGGAACAAAGATCCAGACACACGAGCAATGTACTACAAAACAGTGATAGCAAACAGCCACATGCTGCCAGGATGAGTCAGTTTGTGTAACATCAAGAAAGAAAACTACTTTTTAACCCAAGTAACACACGACTGCTCTAGTCTGGACTTTGATCATGAACAATAAACGAATGACCTAGGGAGTGACTCACTAGTTTTGTTCTTCTGGGATGCAGGTCAGAACACATTCTAAGAGACCCTTTTCCCTCTCTCTTGATAGGTTCTGTGAATTTCATTTAATTAATGTTTCTGCAATAACATACACGTTTTGGCACGTGCATCACATATGGACATGAACTGCGTTTTGCCTTTATATTTGAACTTGGTTACAAGTTGGAGCCAGGCAAGAGTGAAGGTGAAGAATAGCAAATCAGAGTCTCAAAGGACAAACTTCACTGAAAAACCATAGTTTAGAAGCAATAGCCCCCTAAAG
The DNA here is from genome assembly GCA_963573935.1 of Arctocebus calabarensis. Classification (NCBI taxonomy): domain Eukaryota; kingdom Metazoa; phylum Chordata; class Mammalia; order Primates; family Lorisidae; genus Arctocebus; species Arctocebus calabarensis. Next base: position 17,367 of record CAUYON010173299.1, on the reverse strand, counting down.
CAAAAGTAGAGTGATTGATGGGTCACTTTTACTTCCAATTAATACATTGTTTTTTGAAAATCAGATTTTTGGAATGGGCCTTTAAATCTTTAGGACTTATTTTCAAGATTGACTATTCTAAGGGATTCTAAAGTTATTCTAAAGAATACATCCTTTATCTTTTGAGAGTTTCTTTGTTCTTTTGGGTCCCAAAGACACCTCTGAATTTACTGGACTTAACTTATACAAAGTTACTTATCCTAATTTAAGAAGTTTCTTCACATAGAAGTGTGATAAGAAGTTTTATCACCTGAGATATGGTAAGGAAAGCACTTGCCAGAAAATGTCATTTTCTTGTAAAACCTCCAAACACAATTACCTTTGTCAACGGTGAATAGATAATGCCACAGGAAAGGTAGACCAGATCATTGAAAGCCACAGATAAGCCTCAAATCTCAGCCAAGAATTTTAAATGCGTCCCCACTCCAAACCTACTTTCTTCTGAGTTGATGCTAAGCAGAAAAATATTACTTAAGATCCATTATCTTTTTTATTTTTTATATTAAGAACTATAAGCAATTTCTTTGAAAGTCTGAAACAAGAAAAAAACCTAAAGCACTGTCCTTTATAATTAGTAGCCTCTAGAAGTTGATTTAGTTCATAAAGCAGCTACATCTTGCATTGGAAATATATACACCCATCACTTATGGGCAAAATTAGATTTGTGTTAGTCTGCCCCTAATAAGCTCATTTATGTTAGAAAACGTTATGTGTTGTTTACAGAAGGAAGAAAAGTAGAGGTTTGGTAAATTGCTACTCCAGCTCATACTTTCCTTTTAAAGAAAGTGTGAGTGCCAGAGAGATGGGAGAAACTAAAAGGTATTGGTGGCTAAGGAACCAGCGCAGTGGGGTGAGCAGGCTGCAGTGGCACAGAGAACAGAAGGAAGGAAACCGGGCAGAGCCATCTAGGAGGTTCAGAGATCGGGCTACGAAGCTGGGTCCTTGCTCGGGCACCAGTCATGGCCCAAGAAGCCCTGCACTCACCCCTGGGACTGGCCTGGGATTTGGGGATTTCCACCCACTAAGACTCACTCCAGATTCCAGTCACAGAAGTCAGAGCTCAGAAGTGACCACCCGGGAGTGCTACTTCTAACTGTTGCCTCTTCTATGTCTCGATGCACGTCCATGCTTGGAGACCATTTTCAGATTGGTTCGTAAATCTTTGGCTCTATACAAAACTCTTTACCATTTTCCTTTGCACAGATGCTAATAATTTGAAATTTTGAACCTATTTCTTTGTTTACCTTTTCACCATGTGCCTCCACTGCACCCCCTTTGCAAGGTTCTTACTCATGTATTCCCAGCATCCAATACAATATCTAGCACACAGGAGGAGCCCAGTAAATACTTCTCAAATGAATGAATGAATGGATGGGCATACCACCACCGTAGGTTAATCTGCCACTCCTAAAAGCCAGATGAAGCCACGGGTCTAGGGGAAAACTGCTCATGGCACAACCCTGATCTGAGCAGGAGGGTCAAGAATGGAGGGATCTGTGTTCTAACCAGGGGTACACATACATGAAATAGGATGACCAACTGTCCTGGTTTGCCCAGGACTGAGTGACTCCTGACACCTGGGACTTTTAGTGCTAAAACCAGGGAATTCTTAGAAAAACGGAGATGAGTTAGTAACTGCAGTGTGAAGACCCTGTTGTAGAAAAGAGCTTGATGTGTTCAAGAAATTAAATTAAACTAACAGGGTTGTTAGTTTAGAGTGCAACGGGGATAATATTAGAGTTGAGCATAAGGGGCAGGTAGGAATCACATGCAGAGCCTGGAACACCATGGGAAGGAGCTGAGATTTGCTCCCAAGGAATGTCACTAAACGGTTTAAACGGTGTCATAATATCATTTGAAGGACATTTTCAAAAGATCTGCTGCACTTTGTACCCCATAAATGCATTAATGTATACATGATCTATGTGTTTATGATTTCATAAATAAATAAATAAAGCTCCAGGAACATTAAAAAAAAAAAAAACTCTTGCTTTCCTATCGGCATACTTGCCTGTTCTCTTGGACACTGGTCTTCCTCATCTTCTCCAAATTTATTGTACTTTCCTGTTGGTCCCACAATTATGAAGGAGCCCAGAATGTGAATACCTAACTCACCCAATGGCTTTAGTCTCTTCTGGCCTATTTTATCCAATTACCTTATGAGTCATGATATAGAGAGAGATCTAAAATAGTAACCAGAATGTCAACAGTGCCCAGTAAATACTGATTGATGAGGTGAACTAACATCTAGCTATGTATTTGAAGAAGCATATAGAAAATATAAAATGGAGAAGTAATTCGTATGCTGATAGAATTGCAGATTTCAGACACAAAAATATCTCCACGTCAATGAGTCACTTTAACATCACAACTTTCTGTGTCCTGTGGGCCCTTCTCTGACATCATATAATGGAATAATATTTCCGAAGGCTGGATGTGCCTTCCTGGATAACTCAGAGACACCCACGCAAGGGGTGAGAACATAATTTGATAATTCAGGCTCCAAAAAAGACCTATGTTACCTGAAGAGTCTTCTGGATGTTACGATACCATGTGGTTCCAACCAACTTTTTCTTATTTTAGGCAAACTCAACACTTAAAACCAGTAAGGTAGTGAATAAGAGATTCTGACTTGGTATCCACAGAAAAATTATGTTATTCTCTGCTTTCCTCTTCCAGTTCCATTTTCTTTAGCCCACATATTACCATTCGGAGTCTGAATGCTCCCTAGGTAGAATCAGGCTCCTTTTCTTGTCTCTAACCATGATATTCAGGCACAAGGACTCATGAATTCACCCATCAAACCAAGGACCAGCCTGGAGACAGGTTGATCACGTGAAATCAGACAGGCACTGGCAACTTACAAGCCTCCCGGAGCTTCTCTTTGTCATAGTGGAATCCTTCATAGTCTTGTAAACTGATTTTGTTCACCCGGATCCTCAGGCGATCTGGGACAGACTGGGGACTGCAAAACAAGAACCGAGAGGTCAGATATAAACGAATGGCCGGGTATATACCTGGCGGGACCGGGAAATATGGTCTCTTCATGTGGGGAAGAAAAAGTGCACGTTCAAACCAGAAGTAGGGACTCCGTACCAGAATACCAAAATTATCTGGAAAACACTTCTCCAGAAACCTAGAGTGTCTGGAATTTAGGTAAGAATATGCAAATAAGCAGAAAGAGGCTTTGGAGACCATTTTATGTCATATTTTCTATTAATTTATTAAAAATTTTAATAAGATCATATGTTTAGTTGCATAATAAATTAGATGCAGCTAATCTAAAATAATGAGATGTGGAGATGAGTTATGAACCACGGGCAAAGATACCTGTCAGTGGCAGCCTGGCCCACAGAAGAGATGGAAAAATGATTAGAAAGCAGACTGTGTTTCCAGAGAGCACAGGACTGAGATTGCAATAGCTCTAGCATATTACAATAAATGCTGCCTGTGATGGTGCCACTGAGCACCCCAAAATTTAAATTTAAATAGGTACCACATACTTACTTTAGGAAGAGAAAGAACTGTGTAACTCATTTTAAAAGAATCGAATCCATATTGACTCAGGACACATACTAAATAATACAATATTGTAGCACCAAACATTCTGAAGCATCCTCCTGGCCATCAGAATGTTTATAACTAGACTCTCTGAATTTTCTTCAGTCATATTTTCAAAATAGTTCAATCTTCTATGTGAGTTAAGTGAAATAATTTAGTTTTCATCACTACCACAATGAATGGACACATTCTCCAGTATAATAATGTAACACAATCCTTATTTGTCCTTAACTACTATTATCTTATACTTAGATTTATTGGTTGAGAGAATTTTCTCGAATAGAGGCTTACTTTGGACTTTTTTATATAGTCAGTGGTGATAAAAATGTTACTAAAAATGTACTAAAAGTAGAAAGAATAACATTACTTTTTAAGTCATTATGTAAGGGAGGGCAAGGAAACAAAATAAGAAAAGAAAAAAGGAAAGAAAGAGAGAGAAAGAAAGAAAAGAAAAGAGAGAAAGAGGGGAGGGAAGAAAGAAGAAAGAACAGAGTGGGATGGAGGAGGGAGCAATGCCTGTAAAATCCTAGTCAGGCCATCCCTCCCACCTCCTCCTGAACACACAGACATGGGCACACATTCGTTTAATTTTATTGCAACTCTGAAAGAGGGAATGAAAAAACAATTTAATCTCATTCTCTCGTGTAAACCTTATTTTAAGGCAAAGTATAGTAACTCCCACTCTACTCACCCAGAATAACACAGACATACCCAACTAGAATACATATGGCACCCACGCATGGTCTCTCGCTCGCTCACTTGCTCTCTCTCTCTCATACACACACACAGATTTAAATTGTGACTATTTTAAAGTGTACATGTAAGTGCGCACATTATAAAGAGAGGTGGTAGACAGGTAAAAATGTCTGAGGTTTACTGGATTAAAACCAAGCCATTATACAATTGCACAGATGGATATTTGGGTCAGAGGGACTTGAGAAGACAGTCAATAACTGTACTGATCCATCACTCAAAGTGTGTTTGCTGGGTGTCTGTTTTATATTAGCATTGTGCTGGACATCGACAAAGCACTGATGGATAAAAGCAACGCGAAAATTTAACCTGTAGTGGGAAATACAGTTTGACAGCATAATATTTATAGATACAGACTTTGAATTAGTAAAGTCACATTATATTGAAGATACAGACCTTAAATATAATGCATACCCACACTGTCATTTATAGATAGGGAAAGTGAGGTTCAGAAAGGTGAGGTGATTTCAAGGTCACATAGCTCCTAAGTGGCAGAGCTCAATGCAGAGTCTTGGATACTTTACTCATCAGTTTCATGCTCTTTCTATTGCACAATGCTCCTCTGAGAAAATCAGATTCTGTAGTCAATAGATACGAAGAATCCCATTGATTCGACAGCAAAGCTATGAAGTATGGATTAGCAGAGCCCAATGAGCTCTGCGTGGTGCTCAGACTCAATAAACTTGAGTGTTGCTTGATCAATAAACACTCACCAAGAGGGTGATTAAGGAAGCAAGATGACACATGGCAGATATTACAAGAGTGTGTAGACTGTATTTATTTAGAGTGAAGTCTGGCTACCACATACTGTTAAGCACAAAAAAAGTCATAGAAAATTATATATGATATAAGCTCCTTTATGTAAATTGTGAAATTTGGGAATTTGTGTATGAAAGAGAAGTGTCTAAAGAAGTGTTGAGCAAGCTGGACCAAGTAGTTATCTCTATGTGGTGGAATTTGGGGATCATTTTACATTCAGTACCACTATTTTTAAATAAATTATATATTTCAGGAGTATGTCAGGAAAAGAGGAAAAATAAGGATTGTAGCAAAAAGTGTTGGGTATTATTAATAGATGTGAATATGAAGGAAGAATTTAAGTGGTTAACAGAGTGACCATATGATGTTCTCTGAACATCTTTACCCACAAATTAAGAGGGTCTGATTTTTATTTATTTCCAAGTTTGCTGAACTGGTTAGCAAAAATTAAAATGAGCAAATCTTTTCCTGCCAACATAGCAGAGAAAAGCGAAGCTGGAACCTTAAACTGTGGTGGCCCCACATGCTCTGTCATGGAGAAGTGGGAGGGCAAGGGTTGGAAGAGCTCCACTTAAACATTTTTTTGAGATAACAGGAGCTCTATCAATAGGGGCTCTAGTCATCTCTGTTAGACCTCACCAGAGTGGCAGTTGCCAAGTGGGAAATAAGATTTGGAGCCTGACTGCCAACCAGTCCCTGCACCACTGCCCTAGGGAGCTCCCCTGACTTTGGGCTGCCCATGTATAACACGTCGTCTTTCTCAGAGCGCAGCAGTACCTGGTCGCTGCCCACCTCCACCTCCCAGGTTGCCACCTATGCATGCCCACTGACTCTAACCTGCACACTGGCCTTCCGCCAGTCTTCCTGACTTCAGAAGGCACACTGTGGACATACAACAGGACCTATCTATTGTTCAAGAACCTTACAGATCCCAAATAAATTCACGTATTGCTTCACTTCATCCCCAGAATGACCAGCTAAGCAAGCTAGAAGTCACTGAAGACTTCACTAACCTCGACTTAACTCTGCCTGTCCTCCGCCCTCCACATTCACTCTCTTGCTCTGTCCTCCCACCTTCTCCCAGCAACCTGCACTACTTCGCACTTTCCCACCAGCAGAAGCTTACTGGAATCCAGTCTTCCAAGGAGAGTATCTGCTGTTTTGTCTGCTATCAAATATGGTCCCAGCTGAGGGCTATTAGCAAATTTTAGGGCATTAGACCATAGAGTCCATGATGGGAAACCTGTCTGAATGATTCTCAAGGCAGGCAGGGGAGGTAACATGGCAAAATGGTTAAGAGCTTAGGCTCCAAGTCAGATTGCCTGGATTTGCAGTAAATTTCTTCCAACTACTGGTTAATCGAAAAACTCTGTGTTTCAGTTCCCTCACAGCTAAGATGGAAATGACCATACTAATTTCATTGTGTAAGAATTAAATGTCCCAGGAGTTGGAGGTTGCAGGTTGCTGTGAGCTGTGATACAATGGCACTCTACCCAGGGCGACAGCTTGAGGCTCTGTCTTAAAAAAAAAAAAAAAAGAATGAAATGAGTTGATGTATATGATGTGCTTAGAATAATGCCTGGCACATTATGAGTACTCAACCGATATTAGCTATTATCACTATAATGATCACTCTAAAAATTGCTCCCCTACATACGGTTTTGCCTAACAAACATTAGCATCTGCTGCTGGAGGATAGTGAAGCAAGTTTACACCACATACAAGGACCTCTGTAAATATTTGCGACAAATTTCTAGGCTTCCTAGGGGTGGGTGGTGTTGCTATATAGCTTGATTGTGGCATGACATTTCATACTCCAGGGTCTTCTCCCACCTGGTCTTTTACAAGACCAAAAAATAACATGAAAATAGACAGCTTGAACATGGGGGAGAAAATATGCGCAGAGATCAAATGAAAGCCAAGTAAGTCACTTTTGTCCCTTTATGTCAAAATCTATTAGTGTCCTATTAATGGCTGACTAAAGGTAGAGGATGACAAAGCTGTTCCTTGGAGTCTGGGGAATAGACTGCCATTAGTTTTCTAAAATTAAATTTTGCCAAGGAAGTTAATAGAGCATAGAAGAGACTAACAACCTGGATAAAAATAAATTTGCTTCCCTGCCAACATCTACCACAGTTACTCCCATGCTGACTTAGGCGCTCTATCAGGGGTTCTAAAACTGGCTTGCATGGAGTCTCTCAAGCTTCCTGAAAGGGATCCAGCCATCTGTGAACTCCCTTTCATATTGAGGTAATGACCTCAACCTGCCACCTTCTCACTAATTTCTCCTGTAACACTGTGATTGAGATCCTTACCCAGAATGCAAGTTCATGGCTCTGGACTTAACTCCCATGAGTCTGCCCTGAATGTTTTCTCAAGACACATAGTAAGAGCACCTGGTGTTAAGTCACTAGGGGGCGCTTTCAATGACCTCCAGACCACAGCTGCCCTTATCACGTTGTGCACACTTGTAACCCCGTGAAGACCCACTGTTATTCATTTACTTGCCATTTTCTACTCTCTCATAGATGCTGCCCATAGCTCTTTTGGGGGGTTGGCATGATGGCTCACGCCGATGATCCCAGCATCTTGGAGGCAGAGGCAGGAGGATCCCTTGAGCTCAGGAGTTTGCAACCAACCTAAGCAAAGTGAGACCCTGTCTCTACTAAAAATAGAAAAATTCGCTGGGCATTGTGGCAGGCGTCTACATTCTCAGCTACTCACGAGGCTGAGGCAGAAGGATCACTTGAGCCAGGGATTCTGAGTTTGCTGTGGGTTAGGCTGATGACAGGGCACTCTAGCCTGGAGCATGTAGAATTTCAATCTATTAGGGTCAAATTCCTCCCTTATCCTCTCAAGCCTCTTCATCCTTTCAGTCCATTTCTTTAGTACACACTATTTCTCTCCAACTCACTAAAGACTCTTCTCATTTAATCTCTCACCCAGGCCTATCCTCTGTATGGATAAAGGGAATTAGCAAGATGCTTTGGTTCCCCAGAGTCACTTTTAGACCACTGATGCTACATAATTCCTTCCTCTCCTTGAAAACACGAGTCATTTGGAAATGATACCCTTTAATATTATATTCAGACAATATAGCACAGGGGTAAAAACAGGATATATAGAAAAAAATCATCTTAGTTCCAACGTAGACTGTCGATCAATTTGTTTGACCTTGAGAACTCTAAGATTACTTTCTTAAAAACCATTTTCTGATCTGAAAATGGGACCAATAACAGGAATATGGTGAGCACTGAATGAGAAGGGACATTAACTATAACTATAAGGCACTTAGCATATCCCTGGCAAATAATAAGTATTCAAAAATAATGTCCTTGCTGTTGTTACTATTATGAGTACTCTAGTGATTCATCAGTTTCCACAAGCCTTATGCCTTTTTATTCAGTCCTGGATAATAACATCATAGTAGAAGCCAGCGCTGCCACTCTCATGAGCAGTTAGTAGACACCAACCTTAGCAGGCTGCACCCCTGTCTATGGGAGAAGGGAGACAAGAGTCAGAGTAATGCAGCCATCTGCAGCCTATTAGATATGAACCAGCTGAAGATGCCAAATGTTTGAAAGGTCTTTTACTTAAAGATATTAAAGATATAAATCCTAATTCATGTTGCAGAGAATATCCTTAAAATTATATAGTTGTTCTACATTTTATGCCCTATAAATATCCTATATTAATATATAAATATCCTAGTGTTAATTAACATTTCTTAGATGGTTCAGTGCAAGACTTGCCCCCTTGTAACACTCACTATGTAGACATATCGATTTTTATGAAGGAGGATAATTTAGCCAGGCCTTTGCTCCTTGTCCAGAGAGACCTGGTTTTCCTTCATAAGGCATAAAAGCATCAGAACTCTGCCTTTTCCATCCAGGACTGATTTAATAATAAATTGCCTTAATTTCTTTCAATATAACACAGTAAATTTCTAACTAATTTGGAATTGAATTTAAACTGGCCTTTACTTCATGGAGGGACTTTTATCAAAATATTAATTTCTAGTGTGAATTCACAGCATGAAAAGATCCTCCCTTCCTCCCCTTTGCAGCTCCAGCACCTGCAGCAGTGCCTGGTCTATGTTGATTTCAATAAATATTTTTGCACAAATATAGAAGTGAATACAAGGAAGTTGAATTTCTCAGGGACTCTATTAAAGTTTGCCATTAACTCAGCATCCCTGAGCTGCTTTCCAGTGGTTTTCCTCTGTGAACCACACACATAACTCTGATTTGGGCTGCCCTCTGGATCGGGAAGTAAACTCATGCTGGGTGATGCTTAGCCCAAGTGGGGTCCATGCAAATAAATAAGACAGGTGAAAGGACATACAAGTGGTAGATGTCCCCAACGAAGTGCAAGCAAGCCATCATTACTACCTTTTCTTCAATTAAATAACAGTAAAGCACAAACTTCCATCACCGTGTCCTGATGCCAGCTATCAAATACTTAAATATTACGACGCTCGGTGGCTTCCTTTACGAACTTCCTACTAAAATTGCTGAAGCTTATCCTGGAACATTTTACAACTGCCACTGATAACCCATCCAAAAACAGACCCAACAAAAGCCTCTTTACATTGAACAAGGAAACCAAATTGAATCAAGGGCTTCTGCACAGAGATTTAACACGAATTTTCAACATCTGCCGGGTTCAGACAGCATCCTAATCACTCAGTTGTCTTCTGTCCAGGGGAGGATACAATGCCCCAGGAACCTGAAATAAATTGTACAGAAGTTTTTGAATCTCAAACCAAGGATAAACTCGAATCACATTAACAGCAGCAGTCAGCCATGTGCTCCTTGCCCGGTATATCTTCCTGCAGAAAATATCTTTAAAAGTTACTAGTTCCCTTTTGACAGAAGTTGAATAAGTTCTCAGTTTCTAAGACATCCATTTGTGAGGAGGCTATTATGATTCATTATGACGTACACATTAGTTGAGACAGTTATTTCTCCATAACTTCCTATGAGATTGTGGAACCATTACAGAGTTAAGAGGGATCCTACCTCATTCAATCTTTGCTCTTCCACCCGATTCTACATGCCCCTATCGTTGTATCTTCAAACAGTCTTGGCTTAATCCTTACCCAGATGTAAAATACTAGAAGGGAGTGGGTTAGTCCTTATTCAGCTTGCCCTAAGCATTTGCAAGTTCTCCCTCAGGGGTCCAAACTCCTCCACATTGGTCTTTCTACTACCACTTGCTTATGTGTATTGGGTTTTAACTCACTGAGGTCAACAGGCACAGGGACAAAAAGGCAAAAGAGGACAAACTTTAGGCCATGCCAAAGAAACACGTGCTGAAGTCATGGCTGCCAGATTCAAAATAGACCTCAAGTACCAAATATCAAGAAACTTTCATGACATTGGCTGAAAACGAAACTTAATTTTTCTGGAGATCTTCAAACACACATTACAATGAACATGTTCACGATTCTATAGAAATTTGCAATAAATATCTATGCTTTGGAAATTTGTAGCCAATGAATATGCAGTAGAGTGGAATCACCATGTGGTTATTAGGGATGGTCTTTTTTGCTCAGTGCCATGTTTATGGCATTGAAAGGGGACACAAAGGTGGAGAATGAACAAGCAGTGACTCTACTCAATAACCTTGATGAATATTTCAAATTCTCCTGTTTATTTTTGTGGCAATGAATGCCATCACTCTTACTAGCTCAGTCACACAAGTTCCTGATACTTTGATGTGGAACCACCAGCCCCTCATGCATGTCAAGTTACACCTTCCAGTTACCAGAGTCCCAGATTTATTTTTTAAGCCAACTGAATGATCAATTGCCTCAGAACCTTGAAGTTTCTTCCCCATAAGATGACACAATATCTTTCCTTTTCCTTTCCCTGTATTCATGCATATTAAATTCACTTCTCAGTTCTCATCTGAGTTCACCCTTCAGTAACTTCCCACTGTATGGTTCATTCCCTACTCCTTGAAGCTCTTTTCTTTTGGATTTCAGTTCAAAACACTCTTCTGGTCTTCCAACTAAATTTCCAGAAGCTCCTTCTTTCTGTCCCTTGGAATTTCACCCTTGCCTAAATATCTTTCAAATATGTGTGCTTCTCTTCCCCTTCCATGAACTCCCATAGACCAAGATATTATTATCTCAAATCTGGACTAATCATGCCCCCTATATCTAATTCCACCATACCTGCACTGTTTGAAATGAAAATGTGATCCTGATGTGATGATTTTGCACTCCCGCGTTAAACCATGAGCTTTTTTGAAAACAAGATGCTCAGCTGTTCCTGTCTTTACATATGTTAAATATATGCCTTTTGATATGAATTAAACTGCTGCTCACAATACAATGTTTGCAATGAAAAAAAATTATTTGTCATGACTACATTCTTCATTATACCTCATCCTTTGGAGTAGATAATGTGCATCATTGTCCAGAATGGGAACCACCCAACAGGATTTCACTCAAAGGAAAATCTACTTCCATTACTAGATCCAGAAAATAAGAAATAATGTCAATGCTTGTGCATCATGTTATTGGAGTGCTACCTTCACACATGGAGTTCAAGTCTCTGGCTCGTCCTTGCATGATATGAATGAAGAAGAATTTCCACTTGTGTTTGGATAGTACCTGCAAATTTAAGTCTCGACAGGGGAGACTTCTGTTCTGATTTTTGCTACATGGCAATTAGAGATGATAATCTTCAAAGCAGAAAGTCTTTTAGGGTAAGAGTTGTATACCCTTTTTAAACTCTTTTGTGCTAAAGAGTATAAAAGGGGATAAATATCCTGATGAAAGGCAAGGGAGAAGTAAATACCATAGTAAACAAGAACAGATGGAAATTAGAAGTAATGGGAACACGCCTTTTTGAATGAGAATTGTACAAATTTAAATTGCTGAAATGAAGAACAGCTAAGAACAGCTGGAATGAGAATAAGTAAACAACTCAAGCCCTATTTTTCATTATATCAGGCCAAAGTCATTTCCACTTTAAGAAGAAAATCCATGTAATGCAGGTTTCCTGGGTATTAAAAATAACTAAAGATTCCATCACAAAACTCCTATGAACCTTTAGTACCATCGCCTGCGACAGCATGGAGAATACTTTTACTGCTTATTGGAGGGAGGACCATTAATCACTACCTACAATAGAGTATAAAGAGCCCTTGGGCTTTTACCAATGAGGCGTACTAGGACAGTGTTACTCCTAAGCCATCAAAATGGCTTTCAATCTCATGTGCTCAGGAAGAAAGATATTTTCCACTACAGGTTTCAATTTCTATGTAACAAACAGATGCCTTATATTTATTTGCTATTTAAAGTGTTAAAAATATTCCCTTGGGTTTCCAATCACTCGCGGCTGTGAGAACCTATTCTTATTTGCAATGGTAAACAAATTTATTTTCTTTACTGGAAAGATATATAGGAAAAGTATTATAATTTGTGGTTTAAAAACTATACTTTCATGAAAGAAAACCCTTGTGGCCTTTCACGCATGCATGTATAATGAAGGACACAGAAATTAGTTTTACAACTACTGGTATACTTACTCACCTATTAATTCTGAGCAGTTTGATGAATCAGGTGGTAGTATTGAGAGGATGTCTATCTATGTATAACACTAAAACATTATTTTTCAAGACCAGGCCTGGGCATCATAGCTAGACCCTATCTTTAAAAAACAAATTAAAAATATATAGAAAGAGAAAAGAAAAGAAATATGGCTATTTTAAGGTGAAGAAATGATATTACCCAATTAGGTGGAGGAAGAAAGGAACGTATGCACTCCAAGATGTCTTCCTACTGAAAAGCTACTCTTCAAAGTATGTCGGAGTCCGTTGTAGGAAGTGGACTTGGTCAGGAGAAAACTCCAGGTTTTGTTTTACATGAAGAAAAGAAAAAGTACTGGCCTGACAATAAGGGGCATCACATTAAAAACTATCTCACGAAATGATTTTAAGTTTCCACACGAAACATTTTACAAAAGGATCCATATGCTAAAGTCTGAGTATCACCCAAAACATTGCAAAATTACATTTTTCATGTTCAGCATATAATTAGTATTCCACGTTGGTTTGTTTTGACTCATTTTTTCCTTTTAAGTTGACATTTGCTTGCCAAGGTCCTGAATTCTCAGCATGGTGCTATACTCGGTTCTGGAGAGTGGTGGCATCACTACTATCCATTAACCTCTGACTGATGGAATCCTAAGCCCTCACCAGTAGCTCAGATGGGCTATGTTCCCATTAGCTCAGGTTTCTTCATCAGAAACTCAAGGGGAAGAATGGAGAGTCCCCTGAGCTTGACTCTTTTCCAACTCAGCCAATTTAGCCAAGTGGGTGAAAACTCTTCACTACTCTTCTCTAATTCCTCAGTCAGTGAACTAAGGGATTTTACACACTGTTCTTTATTCACAACCAAATTCTTGATTGTGTAAGAATGTATAGAATAAAGACATATTTCCAGAGCAGAAATCACAAGAATCACACAAATATTCTATCAATACAACAATTCTAGTAACAAAAATAACTTCCATTAAAATTTGCTGGTAAACATATAGGAAAGAATTCCTCAGAATATACCTTTAGGGGTCATTGAATAAATTCCTTAGATAATGAGGAAGAAGAAAACACAACAAAAATAGGTAGATATTTTGATACTACCAAATGCTAGAAGGAAAATAATAAAAGAGAAAGAAGAGATGGTTTTGCTGGTAATGTCATAACGAGGAATGTAAAAATAATTTGGAATTCTGTTGATGTTCCTGTTTCTTTCCCCCCTCTATTAATCATCTTAAAGTTGATCAATTTCTCTACCAAGGGCAGTAACCTAATGTATCCATCAGTTAGGTTTTCCTCAAGGAAACATAATACAATTGTTTTCCTAGGCAACAAAATGCCAAATAATAATATACTTATGTCACAAATAGAGAACATAAACCATCTCTTTTAAAAGTGATAAATTTTTTAAAAATAAATAAAATTACAGGTATCTGTGATAGAAAACTGAAAAGCTTTGGCCTTTTTGTTCCACTTGTTATTCATCCAATGGTGTTTTTATCTTAGTCAAATACTGTAGCTATAACTTTGTAACTGGCTGAATTTATTTTTAGAGTTCCATTTTGTGATATAGAATGTGATGACAAGCTCTAAGGATTAATAGAATTTAGGATTAACAAGTCTTTACATTTTATGCCTTTTAAAACGTATTCTCTTTTCATTTCACATAAGTGTTTCAGGATGTTATGACAGTGTTCAATTGAGGGAAACTCAATTGATTTGATATAATTAAACTGAAACTTCTATAAATGAAATGCACCTCACAACTCCTTACCACCTTAGCAAAGTAATCCAAACTAAACACGCTCTTGGAACTTTTGAAACAAACATTTAGATTTCTTTATTATTGATATGTTCTTCTCATACTCTGTTTCAGAAGATAATATCAGCTATTATTACAATACTGAGGTAAAAATTGAAATGTCTTCTTTTTTCTCCCTGAGTACAGAGAACCCATTAATAACACTGCAATTGTAAAGGTCAATCTAAAGATATTTTTTTGTTTTCTCTTGAGTGAGAGTCCACTTGTAAATAAAATTTTTACTCACAAATACTAGAAAAATTACTTATTTCTCTTTTCATTTATAGTCTATATGCATTCTGTAACTTCTTCTATTATAATAATCCTTTAGAAATTCAGATTTGAATAAAAAATTCAAAGTACCAATTCACCTGCCTTATTTTACAGAAAATGAATTTAGATCCAGAGAAGTCAACAACCCTATTATATGATGAATACTAAAAATACTAAAATAAACCTTATTGTAAGATTAATACTAAAAATATGCCCCCCAAAAGGGTGCTATCCTTCAGTCCTTCTTATACCCTAAAATTAAAAAGACTTTCAAAAATGAAGTAATAGACACAAAATTCAATCTTCAAATAGTTAGTAACACAAAAAAAGCAAAATAACTGAAATCCAATCAAATGCTTTTGTGGGATAAATTGCTTCCAAAATTGGTACCTTCAAGCCCTAGCCCCCAGTATCTCAGAATGTGCCTGTTTTTGGAGCAGGGTCTTAAAGAGGTAATTAAGTTAAACTGAGGTAGTGAGGGAAGGCTCTTCCTCCAAGGTGACTGGTATTCCGATAAGATAGGAATTTGGGATGCAGACAGGGAAGGAAGGAAAACTCTATGAAGAAAGCTAGCCACGAACCATGGACAGAGGCTTCAGAAGAAACCGACCCTGCTGGTACCTTAATTTCAGACTTCTGGCCCCGAGAAAAATGAGAAAACCAAATCCTGTTGTTGGAGTTCCCCGGTCGGTGGACTATATTATGGCAGCCCTAACAAACTCACGTGCCTCCTAAAAGACGCGCTAAGGAAATACAACCCATTTTGTCTCAATCTTACAACCAAGTTTATAAAAAGAAATATAATGGAAAACAATTCTAAGTTGGATCAGAAATCTCTGCAAGTTTGAGACCCTGGTTCTGGTTATTCAGATCTTAATTTCCACTTCTTTTTTTAAAGGTCATACCATATAGAAAAATCTTTTTAAAACTCGTGTTTTTATATTTATTGGACATGTTATTTCTAAAGTCAGATTACTTTTATTTAAAAAATGCTGTTTTTCAATTCTAAATTAACTTTTTATAACTTCATAAATTTTTCCCGTTTCCATACACCTGGAACAAGTAGTATCCCCAAACTGTCCTGAAAACTGTCTCTTTCACCCCGAATCTGACTTCTGCGAGAACCCACTCATGCCCCACACATAAGCCAGCAAAACCTGCAGTAAATATTCCCTTCACTTTTGAAGTAACCTTTTACTAGACAAAAAGCGTGGAGTGGTAAGACTATTTCTACACTTAATGCAGATATCAATAATTCATCTCTATAAATAAATTTTAAAAAACAAGGTGTGGTTTTGCATTTTGAGCAACTTGTAAGTGTGCTGTGCCTTTACATCCACATACTGGTTAAATGTACTCCGTGTTGACTGTCGCTGATACAAGAAAACAAGAGCAGCCCCTCCACTGCAGATGTCAGCATGATGTGTCCTGATAAGCCTACTTCCTAGGTCACACCCCATTCCTAACATTTCTGAAAGACTCTCCAAATTATTTACCTGTCCTAGAACTTATTTATAACTGGGATATGTCATTCTGAAATATTATTATAACAGTATTAAACTCAAACCTATGACACCAATGAGCCCTACTTTTTGCAACACTCAAAATTTACTTTTAAGTTAGTATTCATATCCAAATCTTCTTCAAAAGTTTACGGAGTATAATTTGATCAAAATATAACAACCAGCTAGACATGGTGGTTTCAAACCTGTTATCTTAGCATTCTGAGAGGCCAAGGTGGATAGATTGCCTAAGTTCAGGAGTTCGAGACCAGCTTGAGCAAGAGCAAGACCCAATCTCTAAAAATATCCAGGCATTGTAGTAGGCACCTGTAGTACCAGCTACTTGGGAGAGTGAGGCAAGAGGATCATTTGAACTCAAGAGTTTGAGTTTTCAGTGAACTATGATGCCATGGCAATCTACCAAGGGCTACAAAGTGATACCCTGTCTCAAAAAAAAAAAAAAAAAAAGATATAGATAAAAAGGAGGCCAAGGCAAGAGGATCACTTGAGGCTAGGAATTTCAGATCAGCCTAGACAACATAGCAAGATCCTGCCTCTACAAAAATAAAAATAAAGATCAGGCAGGTGTGGTAGTATATGCCTTGTAGTCCCAGCTACTTGTGAGCAGAGGTGGAAGGATCATTTAAGCTGAGGAGTTCAAGGCTGCAGTGAGCTATGATCATGCCACTGTATTTCAGCCTGGGCAGCAAAGTGAGACCCTGTCACTTAAAAAAAGACATAGATATAGATATAGATATAGATATAGATATCTCTCATATATATGAAAACATACAAATACACGGGAAATAACCAGAGGTGATATTGACAGTAGAGTTCCACACCTTAAATGCTATCTTCAAAGCAGATTGCCCTGAATTCTAATCTTAACTGTATCAGTCAATACCATGTAATCATTAGCAAGTTTCATGGCATTTCTTGATCTCAGTCTTCTCATCCATGAGATTGGAATAGTGGTAATGTTTATCGTATACAGCTAACAAGGTGCTAAATTTGATCACAATGCAAGGCACTTAGCATAGTGTAGGTTCACATCACCTCTCTGGCTAAATGTGAACGTCGGCTTGTGTTCTTGCTAACATCAAGATGAGACATCAGCTGAGCTTACAG
>CAUYON010173297.1:0-12257 GCA_963573935.1 Arctocebus calabarensis | reverse complement strand
CCCAGCTGGACAGATGCCTTCCTTATGGACCTGCCGGAGGAGCCCAGCTGGACAGATGCCTTCCTTATGGACCTGCCGGAGGAGCCCAGCTGGACAGATGCCTTCCTTATGGACCTGCTGGAGGAGCCCAGCTGGACAGATGCCTTCCTTATGGACCTGCTTGGCCCCCCACACCCACTGCAGAGCATTCTCAGTGAAGGAAGTCCGTTGTCTCTGTCACAATGAGCAGGTCCATGGTGGCCCTCAGCACTGACACTCAAGACATTTCAAATCAGTACCTAGTCCAGTCTCATCCTGTAGTTAAAGCTCTTAATTTCATTCCAAAGTACGCAGCGCCACCTCCCTCAGCCCAGATGTGGAAGGGAGGTGAGGAAGGGGGCGTAACTCCCGCTCAGGCTGGTTCTACTCTTCCGGCCCTAGGCAACGTCTGAGGCTGACTCTGACTCACGTGGTTCCCATGTGCTTTTGGACCCCTTCCTTCAGAGATGTCCTCTTTTCTGGACTCTGCCTCTGAGAGTTCAGTGGTCTGCCTTTAGCCTCTGTGCTGAGACCCCAGTGCCCAGCAGGGAGGCCTGCCCGGCTTTCTCTGGGTAAATCCCCGCTCTTTGTCCTCAGGAGCTCTGGAGGTGTTGGCGAATCCCGACATAGTCACTCTCCTGCCACCTCTCTTCCGGTGCTACTTGGTTTATCTCGGGCTCTTTGCATCTCCAGGTGGAAAATCCCACATCGCACTGTGTCTGCCTCCCTGCCCAGCCTTGCAGCAAGCCCTGCCAGCACCCGGCTCAGCTGGGCAGTGGGAGCTCCTGGGGTGTGTGAGACACCGCACAGCGACTCCCGCTGCTCCTCACGGTGCCAGGGAGGCAGTTGAGCCACCTGGGCACTGGTCCCTGAGATGCCACTCTCCTCTCACCAGGCTGTCTGGACCTGGCTGTGTGCCTTAGTGGCTTGGATTTTCCTTCTGAAAGTCCTACCATACTAAGTAAACTCCCATTCAACATAAGTCAGACATTTTTAGATACAAAAAGGCTAAGAGAGAAGAAGAACTGCTGAAACCTATGAGACGAATTTCAAAAGAAGAAAAATAAGCTTGGAGGGCAGGTGTTGATTCAGAAGTTAATTAACTATGATGGGAAATTTAATAAACTACTACCTTTATTTTTAGTTTTTGTTTTATGAAGACATGTAATTTAAGGAGTCAGATAATACCGAGGGCTTTAAAAAAATCCCCTCAAGCCCTCTCTTATCAATCTTATCCAGTTCCATTATTAGAGCAAAAGAAATTACATATACTCTATGAACTTACAAA
Source organism: Arctocebus calabarensis (assembly GCA_963573935.1). Classification (NCBI taxonomy): domain Eukaryota; kingdom Metazoa; phylum Chordata; class Mammalia; order Primates; family Lorisidae; genus Arctocebus; species Arctocebus calabarensis. The sequence goes on along the minus strand of CAUYON010173297.1, from coordinate 10,951 downwards.
TGGAAACTTCTAGCATAGACCACTTCTCTGCATTCAGGACTGAGGCGTCTAGCTGCCTGCTGACAGTATGCTCAGTCTCAACAGGCAGTGCGGAGTTCTGATTTTCCTTCCCCAGCCGGCATCTAGCCTGTATTCCTCACATCTGTAAAGACAACTTTAGGCTATCAGATGATCACACCCAAAATAAATATCTGCTCTTTTTTCAAAATCCCACATCACACACATCAGCAAATCCTGTCTGCTCTGTATAATATGTAGAATAACCAGAACCTCAAGATTCACTTTTTTAATGTGCACTTTTTTCACTGTGGCCCAGTCATGCTCTGCACCCACTCCCGCTGCACCTGGTGCTCCCTCACCCTGACATTCGCTTCCAGCCAGGAGGCCACACACTTCCTCCGCCTCAGCCGTGCCTAGACAGTGGGTCTTTCCCAGGCCACCGCAGCTCTCTCCTCACCAGTCTCACCCCCCTGCCTCTCCATTCCCTGTCTGTGCCTGTCTGTCTACAAACACACGGGCACCACACCTTTGTAAAATGTGTTTTCTAGTTTATAAAATGTCTTTTTACCCCCAACTACAAGTTGTCAGAGCAGGGAATGTTTGATTTTACATTTTGTTAGAGCCCGGAATCATGACTGCCGTGCAGTAGGGGTTCAGTCCAATCATTTTTTTTTAGCATTTTTACTAAGGTGTGAAATATATCCAGTAAAGAGCACATGTTAAATATGGACAGCTTAGCGAACACGTGTACGTGTCCATGCACACAGGTCCACTGCCCACTGTCCCCCTCACGTCCAACAGCCCCACTGGCCCCTTTCAGACAAGACCGGGGGGACTGTGGGTTCTTACCTTGGACCAGCCCAGCCAGTTTTGAGCTGAGCACGAACGGACTCATGGTTTCCACGGCTCCAAATCCAACTCCTCTTCTTGGTGTCATGTCTGTGGGATCCATCCACGTAGCTGTGCCCTGGCTCACCCTTTCATTGTCACTCTGGGAACTATGTCACATAGGAACTCACCAGCACGCACCCACCAGTTTTCTGACAGCTGTATGTGCTGTTTCCAGTTCTCAGCAATTGTGAGCACTCCTGCACTTGTCCTTCAGAGGACACATGTACCCATTTTTCATGACTGTAGGTCCAGGAGGGACTGCAGTGTCCCTGGAGAGCCCTATTTTGTCTTTGGGGAAAACTGCTGAGCAGGTTCCCAGAGTGGTAGTGTTGGGTAACAACAGACCAACAAGAACTCCTGGCCAGTTACGCTTCATTTTTCTACCCTGCCTTCATTGGGAAAGGGAATTCCTTGTGTGGCCAAAAAAAACTATCACTAGAACATTCTAGGAAATAACTTTGCACCAGGCCACATTCAGCCTAACATCTTCAAAACTGATAATGCTGTCACTGGATGGCAGCCTGTTGTGAGACTGCCAAGTCATGAGTGACTTCTGTCTCCTTAGTTTCAATCAAATTTTCATCTGATTCCAGTCAAGGCCTATTATTCCATGAAGATGTGTTAGTAATCAAGTCAGGTTTCAAACATGAATGCCTGTTTGGGGTGGAATCTTCTTCCACCCAGCTAAGATGTGAAAGTCCCAAAGTCTAAACCTGTGAATGTGACCTTATTTGAAATCAGGTCTAAGCAGATGTAATGAAGAAAGGATGAAGTCACACAAAAGTAGGACAGACCTAATCCAGGGAAGGGAGGAGGGGCCCCAGAGACACAGTGACACAGACAGACAGTGGGAATGTGTGGTGGTTAATTTTAGGTGTCAACAATTGAGCTGTAGGGTGTCCTGATATCTGGACAAACATCTTGGGTGAGACTGTGAAGGTTTTGTTTTTTTGTTGTTGTTGGGGATTCATTGATTGACAAAGGTCCTGGTTACATTGATTGCATTTGTTAGATAAAGACCCTCTTATAATTGTCTTCCGCCTCCAGAAAGGGTGCCACACACTGTGAACCCCAACCTCCTCATTAATTGTCCTCATATCAGAATTGAGTACATAGGATTCTTGCTTCTCCATTCTTATGATGCTTTACTAAGAATAGTAACTGGGTTAATAGAAAAGATATAAAATTTTCCATCTTTTTTCGTGTCTGAATAGTATTCCATGGTATACATATACTACAGTTTCTTAATCCATTCCTGGGTTGGGGAGCATTTAGGCGGTTTCCACATTTTGGCAATTGTAAATTGGTCTGTGATAAACAGTCTAGTGCAACTGCCCTTATGGTAAAAGGATTTCTTTTCTTCTGGGTGGATGTCCAGTAATGGGATTGCAGGATCAAATGGGAGGTCTAGTTTGAGCTCTCTGAGGGTTCTCTGTGCTTCCTGCCAAAAAGGTTGTATCAAATTATAGTCTCATCAGCAATGTAAAAGTTGTTCCCTTTTCTCCACATCCACGTAAGCATCTGCAGTTTTGAGATTTTGTGATGTGGGCTATTGTCACTGGGGTTAGGTGATATCTCAGGGTGGTTTTGATTTGCATTTCTCTAATAATTAGGGATGATGAGCACTTTTTCATATGGTTCTCAGCCATTTGTATGTCTTCTTTAGAGAAGGTTCTATTCATGTCTCTTGCCCAGTGATATAAGGGATTGTTGGCTCTTTATATGTTGATTAAATTGAGTTCTCTATTGATTCTAGTTATCAAGCTTTGGTCTGATTCCAAAATATGCAAATATCCTTTCCCATTGTGTAGGTTGTCTATTTGCTTTGGTTGTTGTCTTCTTAGCTTTACAGAAGCTTTTCAGTTTAATTAAGTCTCATTTGTTTATTTTTGTTCTTGCAATTGCCTCATAAAGTCTTTCCCCAGGCCGATAGCTTCAAGTGTTTTCCCCACACTTTCTTTGTGGAATTTTATTGTTTTGTGACTTAGATTTAAATCTTTTATCCATCCTGAATCAATTTTTTTCGAGTGGAGAAAAGTGAGGGTCCGGTTTCAGTCTTTTACATGTGGATGTCCAGTTCTCCCAGCACCATTAATTGAATAGGGATTCTTTCCCCCAGAGTGTGTTTCTTATTTGACTTATCAAAGATTAGGTGGCTGTAAGATATTATTTTTATCTCCCAGTTTTCTATTCAGTTCCAGATGTCTATATCTCTATTTTTGTGCCAAAACCATGCTATTTTTATCACATGGCCTTGTAGTACAGCCTAAAGTCTGATAGGCTGGTGCCCCTGGTTTTGTTTTCATTACTAAGAATTGCCTTGGCTATATTTTTTTTTCTGATTTCATGCAAAATGAAGAATTATTTTTTCCAAGTCTTAAAAGTATGATGTTGGCATTTTAATAGGGATAGTATTGAATATGTATATTGCTTTGGGAAGTATATACATTTTAACAATGTTGATTCTTTGCACACATGAGCATGGTAGGTTCTTCTATTTGTTAATATCTTCTACTATTTCTTTTCTTAGGGTTTCATAGTTTTCTTTATAGAGGTCCTTCACCTTTTTTGTTAGCTATTTTCCTAGGTATTTCATTTTCTTTAAAGGTACTGAGGAGGGAATTGTGTCCTTGATTAGCTTCTCATATTGGCTGTTACTGGCATATATAAAGGTTACTGATTTGTGGACATCGATTTTGTATCCTGAGACATTACTGTATTTTTTATCCTTCCAGGTATCTCATGGTTGAGTATTTGGGGTTCTCTAAGTGTAAGATCATATCATCAGCAAAAAGGGAGAGTTTGACTTCCTCTGCCCCCGTTTGAATGCCCTTTATTTAACTTCTCTTGCCTTATTGTATTGGCTAGAACTTTCAGCACTATGTTGAACAGAAGTGGTGGTAGAGGACAACTTTGTCTTATTCCAGTTCTGAGTGGAAAAGCTTTCATTTTTACTCCATTCAGTATAATATTAGCTGGGCATTTGTCATAGATGGCTTCAATCAGTTTGAGAAATGTGCCACTGATGCCTGTGTTCTTCAGAGTTCTAATTAAAAAAGTATGTTGAATTTTGTCAAATGCTTTTTCTGTATCTATTGAGAGGATCATATGGTCTTTGTTTTGCTTCTATTGATATGGTGAATAACATTTATGGACTTGCGCATGTTAAACAAGCCTTGCATTCCTGGGATGAAACCTAGTTGATCATGATGTTTGACTTTTTTAATGAGAAGCTGTGATCTATTGGCTAGGATTTTATTGAGAATTTTTGCATCTCTGTTCATTAGTGAAATTGCTCTGTAGTTGTCCTTTTTAGTTGGATCTTTTCCTGGTTTTGGTATCAGGGTGATGTTTGCTTTATAGAATGTGTTGGGGAAGATTCCTTCCTCCTCATTTTTGGGGAATAATTTCTGCAGTATGAGTATAAGCTCTTCTTTGAAGTTTTAATAGAATTCTGGTGTGAAGCCATCTGGACCAAGGCATTTTTTTGTTGGGAGATTTTTTTTTTTATTGCTTCTTTGATGTCATTGCTTGAAATTGGTCTGTTCAGAAGATCTATTCCTTCTTGATTAAATCTAGGGAGTGGGTGTGATTCCAAGTATTGATCCATTTCCTTCACATGATCTCTTGTATCTCTGTGGCATCTGTTTGTTATGTCCCCTTTATCGTTCCTGATTGAGGTTACTAGAGATTTTACTTTTCTGTTTCTATTTAATCTGGCCAAAGGTTTATCTATTTTATTTAGTTTTTCAAAAAACCAACTTTTGTTTTGTTAATTTTCTGAATGATTTTTTTTGTTCTCAATTTCATTCTTCTCTGATTTAATTTTGGCTATTTGTTTTCTTCTGCTGGGTTTAGGGTTAGATTGTTCTTCTTTTTTCCACTTCCATAAGATGGTTTGTGAGTGTGCTGGTGCGCTCACTTTTCATTTTTTGAAGGTAGGCAGCTAGCTCAAAATATGTTCCTCTCAGGACTGCTTTGGCTGTATCCCAGAAGTTTTAGTAGCTTGTGTCTTCATTGTTGTTATGTTTGAGGAAATTAGAAAATTCCTCTTGTATCTCTTCCTGAATCCAACTATCATTCAGTATAACATTGTTTCATTTTCAAAACTTTGTGTGGGGATGAACATTTTTGTTGCAGTTGAGCTTCAGCATTATAGCCTTGTGGTCTAAGAAGAGACATGATACAATTTCTCTTTTTTAAATTTTTCTGAGGTTTGATTTGTATCCTAGGACGTGATCGATTTTGGAGTATGTGCCATGAGCTAATGAAAAAAAAGTATATTCTTTTGCTTTGGGGTGGTGTGTTCTATATATGTCTATTAATCCCACTTGTTCTAGGGTCAATTTTAAGTCCTTTGTATCCTTGTTTAGTTTCTATTTAGAGGATCTGTCCAGTTCTTTCACAGGGGTGTTGAAGGCCTGACTATGAAGGTTTTACGGGATATCATATTACTCAGACCCCTCAATTTTTAAACATTTATGCACTTAACTTAAATGCTCCCAGATTTATGAAACCTACCTCGAGGGGTCTGAAGGCTTCATGGTGTCTTGTAATTCTCCAAGTGCCTGCTCTGCTTTCTCTCTATTCTTTTCTGATTCTGTAACTACCTGTGTTAACTCAAAGACTTTATTCTCTAACTCTGAGGTTCTTTCTTCTCCATGCTCTAATCCATTTTTGATACTTTCTACTGCTTCTTTCCATTCCCCATTGTCTCCTTCATTTCTTTAAGCTCATCCATATCTTTTCCATATTCTACATATCTCTTGTCTGACTTTTGGTTCTGTCTTTCTATTTTCTCATCCATTTCCTTTATTGTTGTAATTATCCATATTTTAAATCCCCTTTCTGTCAGATCCATTAATTCTTTATAGGATGGGTCTTCTGCAAAAGCTGCCTTGTGGTCCCCTGGAGGAGTTGCTCTATTTTGGTTTCCATGGTGCCTGAATTTTTCTCTTGGCTCTTTCTCATGTGTGCTTTCTTCTTGTTCACCTCTTTGTCCACCTTTTTTCCTTCTCAGTTCCTCCTTTGCTTCAAATTACCTTGTCTCAGAGTGTATGTGAAGAGACATTTTGGTGTGAGGCCAAAATGGGGAGAAAGGTAAGGAGCAGGCAGTGAGAAACAGGGGAAAAAGAAAGAAAGAGTGAAAAAGAAGGAAAGAATAAAAGAAAAGATAAAGAAGAAATGAAAAAAAAGGAAAGGGAAATAGCAGCAGAAGAAAGAGGACCCCCAAACTAGGAGAACAGGAGAGAAGGAGGTCAGGAAAAGAGGCTGAAAGTAGCAGAAGAAATGGTATTGATCTGCAGGGTTTTGGCGGGGGGGAGTGGACTGGGAGGGTTCCTCAAAATCAGGTGGTCCTTACAAGCCTGAGCAGCGCCTGACTCTTTCTCTGCCAAACTAGCATGGGAAGGAACAGAGCAAAGACCAAAAACACAAAGGAAAAATTAAGTAAGAATGAAAATGAAATAGAAAAATTCTGCAGGTGGTCTTGCCAATACTACCTTCCTAGGGCCAAAGATAGAAAGGTCTCTTAGCCCCATTGAGCCTGATCACTGCCTGACTATAGCTCTGTCCCTCCAGTTCTAAGAAAAAAAAAAAAAAAGGAAAAGAACTAATATTAAGATAAGAATGGATAAAGGAAATTAAAAATACCCATTGTATCTAATAGAGGAGAGAGAGGGAGTGGAGTAAAGAATGAAAGGAGAAAAGCAAGAAAAAGGGAACAGAGAGCTTAGCTGTTGGAGAGTGGATTGTGGGAGAGATGAGAAAGGTAGGAGAATTTCTGTCCAAAGAGAGAATCTACTGAAATGAAATATGGAGAGAGAATGAATGAGGCTAAAATACTGTAACCAAAAAAGACAGAAGCTTCTTCTCTTGATGAAAGTAAAAACAGAGGTTAAGAAACAACTATATGAATAAGCCAGAAACAGAACACATCAACACAAAATATCAGAAAGCTGTAAATAACCAAAAATAAGTAACCTCAGTAAAAAAAGAAACATAAGAACAACTAAAAGTAAAAATGGAGAAAATAATAATAAGAAAAAAAGAAAAAATATAAACAAAACAAAAAACCAATTTTATATATACATAAAAGTATATATATGTCAGAGCATCGGAGTTTAGTAAGAATATATTTGTGTTGCAATATATTGCCAGGACATCAGGTAGCGCTGTAGTTTCAGGGGGACAGACTACACACCTGCTAACCTCTCTCTAGAATCCAGGCCTGGACCAGATCCCTGACTTAATTGTCCATAGTAATCACCTGATTATTTCCTCAGCATTTAGGTTCCACCTGGTTGGGAACGCAAATCTCTCCTGAACCCTTCAGAGGCAGGTCTCACCATGCCCCCAGACTGAACAGTTCTAGTGGGGTGCTGGAGTCCCTAAGCCTACCACAACTGGGGGACCGAATCCTAGCAGGTGGAACTACATTGGCTATGTTCCTGTAGGGGGCCTGGCATCATAACCTTCAGATGACCTTGCCAACAAGGCCGACCCCTTGCTGCCAGGACCCCCCCAGAAGGGCTGTCTCTACCGCCACCAAACTGGTGGCAAGTCTGCTCCAGCCAACCCTCAAATCTGGCTGCCCACTTGTCCAGGCAGTCAACACACTTCCTCCAGAACCGAAACCTGCAAAAGACCTCCTTGCATCCTGACCTCCTCAGCTCCCTGTGGCTGCCCCTGGGGCCTCCCTCCTGGTGGCCCGAGACTTGTGTAGCTGGAAGATCTCTGCTCTGCTGTTCCACTTTAGGTACAGGAACCAGCACCCTGGCACATAGGAGCACACCCAAGCCACAGCTGCAGGCAAAATCCATCCAAACCGCCTAACTCTCCTTTCTCAATCGCCTTTCTTCTCCTCTCTCTCTCTCTCTCTCTCTCTCTCTCTCTCTCTCTCTCCCATGAGATCACCATTAATATCCGTACACTGCTAACGTGTGTGGGCCTCCTCCACTCTGCTGACTGCCTGAAGAGCAGACAAAGGCGGACTTCCCCCTAGAGAAGAGGTTTTTCCTCCTACCTCACTGCGTTCAGTCTGGGCCATCCGCTTTTCTCCTGCCTGCTGACCTAGACAGGAACAGAAGTTTCTTTTGGGCCTCAAGCCTGCTGGTCTTTGGACAAGAATGACAAGTATGGGTCTCCTGGTCGGTTCTCCTGCCAACTTGAAACTAAGCCTTTGTCTCCTGGGTTTGCAGCTTGCCAATCACCCAGGAGATAGCAGGACTGGTCCCCTCCATAACCAGCTGAGCCAGTGCCTTGTCCTAAGTGTCTTTTGTCCCCTCCCTGGAGCACTGGTTGGCACAGCACTGTACACTGGGGGTGTCTGTAAAACACAAGAGTACGAGAACGGCCAGCAACCAGCCGGCGCTGGGAGAGAGGCTCCGAGCCAACTGCGGGCAGAAGAGTGTGAGAGAAAACGTTTCAGCTGCTCTGAGCCACAAACCACGGAGAGAGAACTATATAGAGAACTATACAGTTTTCCACGCAGAGTTTTGACAGCCTCTGTTACAAGAGCTTGATCATCAGTTACCACAGAAAAATAACTGGGAAGTTCGGGGCTTTTAAAACATTTTTCTCTCAGTCTATTCGGCAGGTCTTCAGGGAGGTCCAGGCACATCTCCGCAGATGTCCTAACACGTGAGTCGTGGACCAAGTGTTGTCGAGGCTCCTGCAGGAGGGACCTTCCTCACACAGCGGTCTGCGGCTCTGCGGTTGTCACTGGCAGGGAGGGGGCAGCCACCCGTAGGGCAGTGTCTACCCGCAGCAGCACCTGGGTGAAGCCAGGCGCACCCTGGGACGCTGTCCAACGTGTGGGACAGGACGCAGCATCTCCCTCTGCTGCTGGGGAGCCATCTGACACATCGGCAGCTTCTAATCCTGCCCCGGCCTAGGAGACAGCAGTCCCCAGCAGCAGAGCTCTGCCACACACTGCACCTGCCCTGTGTCAGACGCTGAGGTCCTGAGCGATGCCAGCCCCGCCCTGGACACTGTGCAGGCGGGTGTCTAACCAGACCGCACGACCGGGACCAGGAAGGCAAAAGCAGGCCGAAGCAGGAGGAAACGCAAAAGGCAGCTCTGGGGCCTGTGGCTGCAGGCATGTCTCCAGCGGGCCACCTTCAGATGCCTCAGCCACCGTCCCACTGAGGCTGTGCAGGGCGCTCTGTCTCACTCTGACACCGGAGTTGTCCCCGGCGTCCCAGGAGGCGGCTTCTCTTCTGCACCCGGCTCGGCTGCCGCTGGTGACCCGCTGGGCTGTGACTTGGTTGACCACTTGCTGCTTGTCATCCTGGCCCTCGAGTTCGGTACCTTGGTATGGGGCTGGGGAGGGCAGGCCGATTTGGGGAGCGAGCAGCCCTGAGTCTACCGGGGCTCGTTTGCCTCCTACTGACCGCGTCCAGGGAAGTGGCAGTGGACACACAGGCCCCTACAGATGTCCTGGCGGCGCTCCTGGCTCTCTCGTGACTGTCCAGGGACCAAGTGTTTGCTTGGCAGTGACATTCCTCAATGTAAGAAATTCCACCTCCAGAGTTGAAATGAGGTTCTGACAATTGCTTTGTACAAGTTACTAAATCGCGCTGAGCTCTAACTGTCTCCTGCTAAGTGGAAACCCTGATCCCTGTTTGTCTGGGTGGCTGAGAGAGTGGCATAAAATACTAAATTCACCGGTTTAAGATAAATTCATAAAATCAAAGTCCCATATGGAAAGTGAGAAGTCAAAGGATGTGTGATCATTTTGTGCCAGGCATTTTTCCTAAAAAGGATGGAAAATTTAAAGTGAACCAAGATAGTTTCATGATAATCTAACTTCAAGATAACAACATCTGCTGGGTGTTTATATCATTTTCATAATACTATATATATTTTTGCTAGTTAAGTACATGAAAAAGACACTCAGGTATTGCTCTAATTTGCATTTGATTATTATTTAGGATCATATTTTCTAATGTTTTATTTACTATTTGCAAAGGTGAGTGCAACTTTGTGTGAAATATTTCAATCTTTCCCCAAATACCTGATGAGTTGTTACAGTGGAGATCCAATTAAAATGCAAAATTAATCTTTAAAAATATGATTATTTCCTAATTGTAATATTTAAAAAAATATTTTCCTAGTCTGTTGCTTTTTAGTTTTTTTCCTTCCCTCTACCAGTTGTGAATATTTTACATTCAAGTATTTTTGGTTATCCCTTTGTGATTTTTTCCTAGGGCCTCAAAGCTGAGCTTGCTCTCATGATACAGATCTGATATTTTCTTACATTACTTATAAATTTTCTTTTCAGATTTTAAAGTTTTATTTATTTTATTTTTTATAGCTGTGTTTTATTTTTTGTTTAATCATGATTTACCATAATGATTTTTATAAAATTGCTATGTATTAAGAATACTATCTTATTAATCATACATTTTTTATGTACATTGTTCTTTTTGTGACCTCTCCAGTCATTTTCTTTTGTTGCTACTGTCTGAAGCTAAACATTTTCTCTTTGTTTTTTCACTGTGTTTCTTTGGTCTATGTCTCCTTCCTTCCTTCCTTCCTTCCTTCTTTCCTTCCTTCCTTCCTTCCTTCCTTCCTTCCTTCCTTCCTTCCTTCCCTCCTACCTTCCTTTTTTTTTTTTGAGAGTCTCTGTGCCCTGGATAGAGTGGTGTGGCCTGAGCAATCTCAAACTTCAGGGCTCAAGAGATCCTCCTATCTCAGCCTTCTGAGGAGCTAGAACTACAGGCACCCTCTCCTGCCACAATGCCCAGCTAATTTTTCTACTTTTAGTAGAGATAGGGTCTTGCTCTTGCTCAGGCTGGTCTCAACTCCTGCCTCAGCCCTCCAGAATGCTGGGATTACAGGTGTGAGACACCTCACTGACCTGTTATCAAATGACCAATTAAAAAAATTAAGTACATTGGTATTTTTTTTAATTATTATTTTTTTAAAATAATTTTATTGAATCATAATTCTGTACATTGGTGCAATCATAGGGCACGATTCATATACATTCAGAAATGTTTTGATCGTACTGTTACAGATAGCCTTCATGGCATTTTCTTGATCACTATATAAAGAC
>CAUYON010173293.1:0-36382 GCA_963573935.1 Arctocebus calabarensis | reverse complement strand
GAGGATCTGTCCAGCTCTGTAAGAGGAGTGTTAAAGTCCCCTGTTATTATGGTATTATAGGATATCATATTGCTCAGACTGAGTAAGGTCTGTTTCAAGAATCTTGGAGCATTTAAATTGGGTGCATAAATATTTAGAATTAAATGTCTTGTATTTTTCCCTTGACCAATATAAAGTGACTATCTTTGTCTATGTTGACTATGGTTGCTTTAAATCCACATGTATCTGAAAGTAAGATTGTAACTCTTCTTTTCTTCTGATTTCCGTTTGCCTAAAAAATTGTCTTCCAACCCTTAACTTGGAGTTTTAATTTATCTTTTGAAGCTAGGTGTGTTTCCTGCAGACAACAAATGGATGGCTTGTGTTTTTTAGTCCAATCAGCCAGTCTATGCCTCTTTAGTGGGGAATTCAAACCATTAACATTTATTGAGATAATTGATAGGTGTGGTAGAGTTCTATTCATCTTATTTTGTTAGAGTCCATTGCTTACTTTTATCTTTTGCATTGGTGTGGAAGTTAGGCTCTGTCCTTTAATTTCTGAGTTCTTATTTTGCTATTGATCCATTGTGGTGGTCAGTGTGTAGAACAGGTTCAAGTATTTCCTGTAGAGCTGGTCTTGTTGTGGCAAATTTCCTCAATGTTTGTATATCAGTAAATGATTTGATTTCTCCATCAATTTAAAAACTTAACTTTGCAGGATGTAGAAATCTGGGCTAGAGATTGTTCTGTTTAAGTAGATTAAACATAGATGACCATTGTCTTCTTGCTTGGAAAGTTTCATTAGAGAAGTCTGCAGTCACCCTGATAGATTTGCCTTTCTAGGTCAACTGGTGCTTACACCTGGCAGCTTGAAGAATGTTTTCTTTTGACTTGACCTTGGGCAGGTTCATCACAATGTGTCTTGGGGAAGCTTGGTTAGAGCTGAGCTGACCTGGGGTCTGATATCGCTCTAAAAAGAGAGTGTCAGAATCTTTGATAATATTTGGGAAATTTTCATTTATAATATTCTCTAGCATGGCTTCCATTTCCCTGGGGCATTCTTCTTCCCTTTCTGGGATACCTATAACTCTTATGTTTGAATGCTTCATAGAGTCCCATAATTCTGTCAGTGAATGTTCTGCTTTCTATCTCTTCTGCCTCTTTAACTATCTGAGTTATCTCAATAGCTTTGTCCTCTACCTCTGAGATTCTTCTGCATGGTCTAATCTGTTGTTGATACTTTCTACTGCATCTTTAAGTTCCCTAATTGACTGCTTCATTTCCCTCAGCTCTGCTATATCCTTTTTATATTCTTCATAGTGTTCTTCTCTTAATTGATTCTGTTTTTGGATTTCCTTTTTCATGTATCAGCAGTTTCTTTCATTGTTTCCTTCATTTCTTTGTTTATTTTCATCATCTGTATTCTAAATTCCCTTTGTGTCATTTCTAACATTTCCTTATATGTGGAATCCTTTGTAATAGCTACCTCACAGTCCCTTGGGGAGGTTGCTCTGGACTCGTTTTTCTTGATGCCAGGAGTTTTCTGCTGATTCTTCCTCATGAGTGATTTCTTTAATCTGTTTCCTTGCCCTAATTTTCCTTTCAATTCCTCCTGCTCTTTAAGTTGCTGTGCCTTTGGACCAGTGTTTCAATGAGTCCAGGACCAGAAGGCTGAGAAGATGGAAGAGCAAGAAGGGAAAAAAGAAAGAAAGAAAAGAGAAAAGAAGGAAAGAAAAAGAAAAGGAGAAAGGAGAGGGAGTGGGTAGAAGCAACTATTGACAAAAAGAAGAGAGGCGCAGAAAGAGGGGGATGGGAGCAACCTTAATAACCCCCAATCTCTGGGGCTGCCAGTTTGGGTGGTTAGGTCCGCAGCTCTTTGCCAGCCTGTTTGGACACAGTACTCCACCTCCACCAACTAGAGAGGGAAGACAAAAATGCAATAAATCAAACAAAAACAAGCAAAATGAAAACTTTATGGGATAAAATTGGGGAAAAACCAATTAATATGGGTAGAAACACTAGCAAAAATGAAATTCTGGTTGTTGAAAAAGGCAACAATGGAAAATTATATTTAAACTAGAAAAATGAAAAAATAAAAGAAAGTAGAAAGAAAAGAAAAATCTTTAAGGAAGATGTTGAAATTAAAAAGAAAACAACAATAACAAAAACAAACAAACAACACAAAACAAAACCAAACTGAAAACAAAGTGGTATATATATCTTGCTGAATATTGTCTGGGCAAGAGGTGATCTTCTGGGGTGTGATATGTTAATCACAGTGTTGATATGGCTGTACAAAATGGAAATTGGAGGCCTCTAATGATTTCTCAAACCCCACAGTGTGGAAAGCTGAAATCCTCCTCAGCCTGCTTAGACGACACTGTAAATTGCTAACTTGGGCTAAGCAGAAGCTTTCCCAGGAAAGAGCTTGTGGCTGGGATCACTCTTTAAGTGGCTATCCACTTACCCAGTGTGCCAAAATCGGTCTCACCCTATACCTCTGAGGGAAAAGGCTGCAAGGCATCTCAGTCCCTGCCTTTAGGCTGCTCAGTCACTAGATTACTTGCTCCTACCCAATACTTGTTCTGTGACCCAGAGCTTGCTAGGGCATTTCTCCCACAATGGCTCAACACAGCCCACAGCCAAACACAAATAGCTCCATCTGGCTCAGTGGCTCAGTCTGGAGCCCTAGACAACACTCAAAGACCTCCGCACTCTTTCCCATGTTCTCCCAAGGTCGTTCAACTGAGTGCCAAGTCCAAAAAAAAAAAAAAAACCAAACAGCTTACAGGTAAGACCTTTCAGTTTGTAATCTCACTGCTGCTGTACCTATAGCTGCTGGCAGGTTTATACTGAATGAACACATGCAACCACTTGCCAGAACTCCACTCCTTTAGCCTTCCTCAGGGAGTCCAGAAGTCTCACGCTGTCTCCCTGTGGCCCCAAATGTTTCTGGGCAGATCCCGCCAGCCAGAGATGCCTGAAGTCTTCTCTCCCCAGTCTCACCGTGCCCAGTTGCAAGGAAGCTGTTACTCGGCAGCCATCTTGCTCCTTCTCCAAAAATTAAGTCTCTTATATGAGGGATAAAGATTTTTTTCTCAGATAAGCAATTGCTGAGGCAATTAGTGAAGACCAGAACTGCCTTGCTACATTATACAATGATCAGCACAACAGACAACCATCAGGCAAAGACTATCCAAAAGCTAAGTTTCAGAGCCTAGATAGCATAACAGTTAAAGAGACCAAAGTAATAACAATCTACCTAACAGGATGATCAGAAATCCACCACACCTATCAATATTTCCAATAAATGTGAATGGCTTGAACTACCCACTGAAGAGACATAGGCTGTTTGAATGGATAAAAAATATAAACCAAGAATCTGTTGTCTCCAGGAAACACATGTAACTCACAAGGACTCATTTAGACTCAAGGTAAAAGAATGGAAAACAATCATCCATGCAAATGTAAACTAAAAGAAAGCTAGTGTAGCCATTCTCATATCAGATGACATTGACTTTACATCAACAAATGTAAATAAGACAAATAAGGCCACTACTTAATGGTGAAGGGAACAATTCAACAAAACTACTTAACAATGATAAATATTTGTGAACAAAATTCACAAGCACTCAGATTCATAAACCAAATTCTACCCAATTTAAACAAAATAATAGTAGCACCATAATTGCTGAGGACTTCAACACCCCACTGACAGAACAGGAAAGATCTTGCAAACAGAAAACAAGCAAAGAAACAAAGGACTTAAACAAAACTCTAAACACATGGCCCTAATAGACATTTATAGAACATTTTATCCCCAAACTACTAGATACATATTCTTCTCATTGGCTCATGGAACATTCTCTAAGATTGATCATGTCCTAAGCCACAAGACATGTCTCAAGAAATTAAAAAGTAGAAATTATACTGTGTATCTTCTCACATCCCAGTGGAATAAAACTAGAAATCAATTCCAACAGGAAAACTCATCCTTACCTGAAGTCATGGAAACTAAACAACCTATAGCTGAATGATAGTTGGATCAATGAGGAAATAAAGATACAAATCAAAAGATTCTTTGAACTGAATGAAAATAGGGATACAAGTTATTAAAACCTGTGGAATATAGTTAAAGCAGTCCAGAGAGGAAAACCCATAGTTTTAAACACTCACATCCAAAAAAAGAAAGATCAGAAATCAACAATCTAATAAATCATCTTAAGGAACTAGAAAAGGAAGAACAATCCCAAATCTGGCAGATGAAAGAAATAAATAATATCAGAGCAGAACTAAAAGAAAACAAGAACAAAAGAACTATACAGAAGATTAATAAAGCATAAAATTGGTTCTTTGAAATGATAAACAAAATTGACAAGCCTCTGGCTAGATGAATCAGGAACAGGAGAAAAAGGACTCTAATGAGCTCAATTAAAATTAAAATAATAGGAAATTGGCTTCTATTTTTCTATCATGGACAAGGTCTGAATTTCTGAAATTTCTGAATTAATAATGTTAACTGGGAGATGCCTTTATCTGTTGAAGGCATAAACTGTTTTCACTCAAACTTTATCTGTCTTTTTCACACAACTCTTTCCTGATGACCTAGAACATTTTCTGGCACATATTGGGGAACCATGAAATATTTGTTGATTAAGTGAATGGTAAGTGTTCAAGCTGGAATCTTTGATGAGGATGATGATGATTATCTGTTTGGGATAATAGTTGTTATTTTAACTAAATTATTTACAATTCACCCTTGAACAACATGGGTGTGAATTATGTGGGTCCACTCATATGAGGACTTTTTAAAGTAAACATTACCCTGAGTGTGCCTATCTCTCCTGCCTCCCCTTCCACCTCCTTCATATCTTCTGTCTTTGCCACCCCTGAGACAGCGAGACCAGCCCCTCCTCTTCCTCGGCTCACTCAGTGTGAAAACGACAAGGACAAAGACCTTTATGATGATTCACTTCCACTTAATGAACAGTAAATGTATTTTCTTTTCTTGATTTTCTTAAGGACATTTTCTTTTTTCGAACTTACTTTTTTGTAAAAAATACAGCATATAGTATGCATAATATACAAAATATGTGTTAATCAACTGTTTATGTTTTGGTAAGATTTGCAGTCCACAACAAGCTATTTGTAGTTTAATTCTGGGGAAGTTAGAAATGGATATTCAACTGCATGGGGGTGGGGTCAGCACCTATAACCTCCACATTGTTCAAGTGTCAACTATAAATCAAACTGCTCCATGTACTAGGAGCAGAAGATATTTTATCATATTATTTTTCTTTGAATGGAACACATTTGGTCCATCAAATTCTAGTTCCTTTCTGAACTGTGCCCTGTGAATACATGTAATAAATTTCACCACCGTTAGCATTGCATGATCAAGATGATGTCAACTTGTCACAGAGTTCTGTTTCTATTTGCATTGATGAGTTTTTTCTCTTACTTTCTTCTTTCAAATTAAATGTGTAAGAAACTGTATCAAATATCATTTATTACTTACTTCCTCAGAGGATTCAAACAGAAACCATTATCTGCTTCAAATCTTTTGTGTTATCATCATTGAAAATTCTCAGGAATACCTGAACCAGTGTAGTGTTTACATCAGAGTAATAGTAGTACAATTTTTGTTCTAGAAAAATATAAAAATAAAAGAGCTGTAAAGGACACACATTCAGAGTTACAAAGAAAAAAAAGCCTATACTGTGTTGTGATTGATGAGAATTCAACATGTTACATTGTCTGAGGCACAAGTAGTTTTTTTCCTAAGTACCATTGAATAAATAATGCAATTATCATAGTTATGCCACTACAGCCAAAAGGCATGACATAAGAACATTGCAAAGAAGACAACTTAGAACAAAAGTAAATTATTTTCTTAGAGACCTCAACATTCATAATAAATTGTGTTAAAACTGAAAATGGGTTAAATCTTATGGTCAGAATTAGCAATCTGTATTTTTAAACTTATATTAGTTAACTGGGACATTAACTCTGTATCACCTTAAAATAGAAAGGGGAAGACTTAGTTCTGTTTCTTTATGCTAGGTTGGTTGTTAATTTCTTCATTTCTTCATTCAATAATATTTTTGTCAGTGACTCTCTATGAGGTAGTTCCTATTAAAAAATGCAAAATCTGGTATGTGATATAATACAAGCAGTGTCAATGCAGATTTGTAAAAGCAGAGAAGTAAGACTGACTCTTGAACTGAGTCCTGGGTTAGGACGATTCAGAGTTGAAGCCAGAGATGATGAAACTGGAGTGGAGGTAGGGAGGATTTGAACTGTGAAGATGGGAGGAAAAAAGTGAGGGGTCAATAATTGATCTAATGTCAGGGGTGAGGAAGAGGGAAGCTTCTGGTATGAGTAACTTGGTGAGTAGCATTGCTGTTTACTGAAAGACAACCTTCTGGAGCTCATGAGAGAACGTGGTGCTGGAGCTAGAAATCTCTAGCAGTTAGATGACCTCTGGAGCTAGGGGAGTAGATGGGACCCCTTAGGGAGAGCCCATGGAGGGAAAAGATTAGAGACCAGGATAGCTTGTGGCTTCACTACTCTGGAGCATAGGGCAGGCAAAGGAGAACAAAGTAAGGGGCCTCAGAATACTAAGAGGGAGGAATTGGGTTTTGTTTCCTAGGTTCTGTAGAACAATGAAAGGTTTTTTATGGGGCTGTGAATTGATCAAAGCTTGGTTTCAGAGGCTTAATTTGGAGTAAAAAAAAAATTAAAGTTATATGACCCAATATTTACTCCCAAAAATTTGGAGTAAAAAAAAAATTAAAGTTATATGACCCAATCTGGAAGTAAATGTTTTTCCTTTTTTATTTTTCCTGAAACTGTTTATTTATTTATTTATTTATTTATTTATATTTTGGGTTAATGTGTGGGTACAGACAACTCGGTCACAATGCTTGCATTTGTTAAGTAAAGTCCCTTTGTGTAGTTGTGTCCTGTACCCAAGGTGTATGCCATATACCCTTACATTGTGCCCATTAAGTGGGAGCACACCAATGGGAATTGTTAGGGAAAGGGACTGTAGATTTGGGTAGAGATCTCCCCACACATCCAGGCTCTAGCCAGATGACTCAGTTTGGAAGTAATTATTAGTAAAATGAAATGCAGATTTGAGGGGTTCTGGAAAGGGAGTTGGGCTAAGAGACAATTTGGGGTAGGTTCTGAAGGACCAGGCAAATCATAAAATATAGGGGAAGAATTAAGTGACTGGAAAGATGTTAAGCAAAGTCCATAGACGAGAATAACCATTTGACAAGTAGGCTGTAGGAGGGATATTGGTTAAGGTTTCAGTTTCCAGCATGCTGTATGAGGAAAGGGGAGACACCCCACAGGTTAGGAATCCTAAGTCCATCTCTGACCAATCCGGGAGTTGTCAGAGACAGACACAAAGGGCCACGAGTCTCTGAAGAGGTAATGGCTGACTCTGCGAGAATGTTTCCTGTTACGAGAAATACTGTCCTTATGGACAGGCTTATGGAATAACAAAAGATGCTTTTTAAAAAGGCTCTCAAGAGCAGTAAAATGGTTTGTGCTTCAGTTATCACCGGATACCTCTGGTTAATACCTGAAGTACCAGGAGAATAAGTGAGATTTGGGGACTTGTTCATAGCGATCTTAAACTGTGCACCAATCCTGAACTTTGCATTATTTCCTTTGCCCGTGATCTAAAAATACTTATTTAAAAAATCATTTTTCTTGAGTACGTTTTTTAACATGATGTTTTAACTCAGGTTTGGCATGACAAACAAATTTCTTGGTAACACTGTGGCTGCTGACAGAATCATCCTAAGAGCCGGGCCAGCTTCCCAACCAAGCCAGTGAAAGGCTACCAGTTTCCTACTATCACTTGGGTAATGTGTGCACAATGCCTAATGCATTATTAACTACTCAAAATGTATGCCGGTTCCTGCTGTGTACAGAACAAGTATGGCAGCCTGCATTGTTTTGCAAAACACCTTTCAAAACTGGCTCCGGCTTTTGCCTTTCCTGCTGACATTTAAAAATAACTGAGTTGTTTACTCTGTTTTCATTTCTTGGAGCAAATAAAAGTAAAAATGATACTGTTAGCATTTGAGTCCTGGAGTCACAGTTGGAGATGCATTTTTTTTCCTCTTTCCTTCTTGCTGAAAAATTTTTTTTTTTAATGAAAGGTTGTTATTTTTGTTGATTGGCCAATTACAGAAGCTGGTAGTTGTGGTAGAGCTACCTACTTCTAAGACTTGATTCTATTATAAAACCCGAGAAGCTAACACTGCTTCAGTCTTGTCCTAAAGAGACATAAAAGGATATACTTGCGGTTAAGTCTCTTGGCAGATGAAAGAGCATAAACCATTGATCACAATATGAAATGCTGAAAACTGAGAAAGAATCCAATTTATTTTAAATAAAACTACTCTGTTCTCCAGTGACAGATTCCAGAGTCAAACAACAGAAAAGAACTGACAGCAGATGTTTTAGAGCCAAGACACAGAGAGACTAAGTAATAGTATAGAAAAGAAATTGCTTTGAACTTCACCTCTGCTTTAAATACTTCAAATCAATAGGGTCACAGAGCTCTTTAATAGAGTGATGAGGTCTTGCCCTAGCAGATCAGCACAGTGACAAGTTGATGTGCGTCCTAGCAGCAGGGTCATAAAACTGGCAGGCTTCTCTCTGAAAGGGGGCTTTGTGTGAGTGGGGTCCATTTGGAGTGACTCCCCTCTATGGCTACTCTTGAGAGCCAGACCCTAATAGTCTCCATCTAAATGGGACTGACCTCATGAATTACCTCAGGAAACTTAATCTATAAACTGGCTTCTTCTTATGCAGACTGATGAATTCTTGTTTATTCCTAAGTGGCTGTCACAAGACCTATTCATCAAACTCTTAAAGGGGGAAAGGAGGCTTACAGAAGACAGCCTCAAGTGCAGCACCGTTAAATAATCATTAGGTTTCATGGTTGGTCTTGAGACCCACTCCAAATCCACAAAGCAGGCTTCTTTTTTATTTTTTAAACTATTCAGCAGAACTGCATTGAGATGAGAGTCTGACCTGATAAAGAAAAAAAGGGTGCTTTTTGTCACTATCAGTTTCATGGCTGTGTTCTTTCTGTTGAGAGCTTTTTTTTAAAACAAAAGTAAAAGAAAATAAAGGCAGATGGCCAACTCTTTTCAATATCCGTTTGCTTTATTTGAGCAGTTTAATGTAGTGAAACAGAGTGAAATGTTGCTACTTGCTAAATGGTAAACAACACCATTACCCAGAATTCTGCTGTAGATTGGTACAAAACAGGGTGCTGGTGATTAATTAAACTGTTGTTGTAATTGTAATGCATGATACATAATAGATAGTGTGCCATGTATTTTAAAAGCAGCAAATTAGCAAATAATAACTTTCCTACATTGCACATCTCCATTGCTTGCTCCTAATGCATAAATAATCAAAAATAAAAGGCTATTATACAACTACCTAATAAAAGGAATGTTTCTGATGTTCACCAATTTGTAAACATGTGCTAGTCAAGCAATATATCATGACTGCTTTAGGTCAGATGCCCTGGCGGTAATAGGAAAAATTTTTTCCCCAGTGGACTTTACAATGTCTACTATAATACTCCTAGTCAGTGGTTCTCAACCTTCCTAATGCCGTAATGTATTTTCATTGTTAAAAAAGGGTCATGACCCTCAGGTTGAGAACTGCTGCTTCTAGTCCTAACAATAGTCATACAAGCAGTGATTGCCCATGTATCTATATATATATATTTACTATGCTTTCTGTGGGATATCAGCCTAGGTTAAAAAAAATGGCTGCACAAATATCTGTAATAGAAAAAACATTAAAAAAAAGAACAATTTATAGTACTATGTTCATATTTTGTTAACCTTTGCAATGTGATAATTTTTAAAAGCATGAGAATGTAAAGGTAACTTGTTTCTCTTCCTCAGTTCTTTCTGAGTTCTCTAACATTTGGTAGACAAAGAAATAGACCTAAGCAGGGTGGCACCTCTGGCTCAGTGAGTAGGACACTGGCCCCATATACCGAGTGTGGCAGGTTCAAATCCGGCTCTGGCCAGACTGCAACAAAAAGTAGCCGGGCATTGTGGTGCCCCAGCTACTTAGGAGGCTGAGGCAAGAGAATCACCTAAGCCCAGGAACTGGAGGTTGCTGTGAGCTGTGATGCTTTGGCACTCTATTGAGGGTGACAAAGTGAGACTCTGTCTCTAAAAAAGATAAAAGAAAAAGAAATAGACCTAAGCAAAGCCAATGTAGGCCAATCAATGGATATTGGGCGTTCCTTTGGGAAGAATGAGATAGAAAGGCACAGATGGAAGAGAAGGGTCTCACTGGATTTCCATGATCATGAGAAATTTTCAGAAGTGTCCCTTTTCCTATTCTCCTGTCTTTCTTTCTTTTTTTAAATTAACTCATATACACATAGATCATGAATACATTTATCCATATGTGGGGTACAATGTGTTTTTGTTTTATGCAATCTGACATGCTTACATCAAACCAATCAACATAGCTTTTGCCTCATTTACTTGATTATTGTGTTAAGACATTTATGTTCTACACTTGACAGATTTGACTTGTATCCTTGCAATATTCTGCATAGTTGTGGTCCTGTCTTTCTTAAGTTGAGTGATCAACCTTAAATTATTTTCAGCAGCTTTATTGAGGTACAATTTTTATGTCATAAAAACTCATGACACCCATTTCAACTACACAATTCAATGCTCTTTAATAAATTTACAAAGTTGTACAACTCTTTCCACAATTCAATTTTAGACAGTTTCTATCACCTTCAAAAATGTCTACATGCCTATCTTTTTTTTTTTTTAGATTTTTAAAAACCAAAACATTTATTGCATGACTAATTGATGAAATTCTTAAGATGAACTGGATGCTGCAACAGCTGCCCTCCTGGGTGTAGGCATTGTTCCTTCATGGAGCCCATGCCTGAATCTGTGCTACACAATTTGTAGGTGCCTCATCCGACCAGCCTGCTAATATTTCTTCTTTTAGCTTTGGCACTCCAATTACACTCTCTCTTGCACTTGTTAGAATAGCCACATTTGCCACAGGTCAATTTTTGCAGCCTTAGAACCACAGCAGCCTTGCAGTGTGTGAGTCGTATTACATCATTTTCAAGCAATGATGTTCCCTTCATCATAGGGTTTCTGTGGCCAAGACCAAAGACTATATGCCCATCTGTTACCAATCCCTAGTCCTACTTCCAGCCCTGGAAAGCACTAATTTATTTGCCTGTATAGATTTTCTATCTCTGGACCATTTATATAAATGAAATTAAGGAATATGCACTCTTTTGTGCTTGATTTCTTTTACTAAGAACAGTATTTTTGATGTCACATGTATCAGTATTCCATAGTTTTTATGACTGAATAATATTCTATAATATTACATAGCTGTATCATTTTTATTTACGCAGCAATTGATGAACATTTGAATTTTTTCCACTTTTTGGCTATTATGAATAAAGCTGCTACAAACATTCATATACATGCACTTTTGCAAACATATGTTGTCATTTTTTGTTGGTGGTTTCTAGAAATGGAACTGTTGGATCCTACGGTAGATTTTTCATTCTGATATTCTTAATGATCAGTCTTCATTCTAAGAGTCTGTTATGAAATCTTAATGTAACCCACTTTAAAAAAGTGATACTGAATTCCAGGACTAAAGGGCTATTTAGTCATTTGTACCCTGGTAGGATTAAGGAATACTGAGCCTGTTGGCAAGTCCACCACCCATGTGACCACAGCTACAGTCCCAAAGGGATAGCACCAAGGGAGCCCCTGGCTGGTGTTTTCTTTCTGAAATTCCTTTTTGAGATGTATTTTTATTTCCTTTTTTAAGTTATATACACACAGATCACAAATACATTTATGCTTTTGGGGGGTAACAGTGTATCATTTTGCTTTTTATACAATTTGGAATGATTACATCAAACTAATTAATATAGCTTTCATTGAGGTTTCTTTCTTTCTTTCTTATTTTTATTGTTTCAGGTTCATTGAGGGTACAAAGATTAAATTACACTGATTGCATTTGTTAGGTAAAGTCCCTCTTATATTGTGTCCTGCCCCCAAAAGGAGTGCCATGCACTGAGACCCCCCCAGCCCCTTCCCTCCTTCCCTTTCCCTGATCCCTTATTCTCTTGTTCTCCACCTTGAATTGATTTGAGTTTTTCTCTTATGTATTAGATCATCTACTGGCTTCCTATTAGGGTTGAGTACATTAGATTCTTGCTTCTCCACTTTTTGAGGTATCCTTGTCCGCAAATTCCAAAAGACAAGAGACAACTGAAGACAACCAACTCGGACTTGGTCAGCATTGCTAATCAGGTTGTTTGAATTGGCAAAGTGGCACAAGACACAGTAGGAAGCGTACAGACCAGTGGCCGTATCCTCAATGTCTAGAAACAGGGCGGGGAACAGGAGCTAGTGAGTCTCTGTTCCTTTGGCCTGGTGTTTTTTTAACAAGAAGGTGAGTGAAGTGAGATAGCACCTTGCCAACAGAAGCTCCCCTGTGGTGGTGCTGTTTGAAACGTGGTGCCTTTCTCTATCAAAGAGAAAGTTCTGAGGCTCACCTCCTTCTCGCCTCACTCTACCATTTATTCCTGGTGATAAAGAAGGCCTCTGTCTGTCTCAGTAGTTAGGGATTATTTTCCAGCACATACCACCTAACAAAAATTTGGTACTTCCTGCTACTAGTCTCTGGCTTAGAGTGTTAGTAAACCACACTTCATCCTACCTACATCCCTTGTGAATAAACATAAACAGTAATTTCCGTAAGCAAAGTAAAACTCTGATCAATGCTATGAAGCAAAACGCAGTTGATTGCTGCCTGGCATATAAGTAATGCATTTCCACACTCACTGCCCTTCCATAATCGTCCAGTTTGTATTGGACTCAGGATATGTGTGTGTGTGTTGCTTTACCTTTCCTTTGCCAGACATGAGATTCTGTTCTCTGCCTCACATGGGGGATGCAGTAGACCTTGCAAAGTTAGCCAAGTGAAACAAGGACGTCCTGGGAGGTGACAGCAGTGTAAACCCACAGAGGGAGCTTCCCAAACTTCTGTGGGATTCAGACATTTCATGGAGCATAGACACTTCCTGGTGGGAGATGAGAACATTAGGTGCAAATAACTCTGCACAGGTTCTGCTTGCTCTGATTTATTCCTTTTGTGACAGCGTGATATTTAAAACAGCATAAAGGCAAGGTGATGCTTCTGCTTACATAGGATTGCCCATGCTGGGGAGGTGGGATGTGGGGCACAGTGTCCTGTGGGACACACATGCTTCTCAGATAGTACAACTGGGCAAAGAGCAGGGGAACCTCATCCACCCTGGACGTGCCAGGTTTGCAGCAGGCTCCTGAAGGATGTCTTCCTATCATGGCCTCCGCAACACAGCCAGGGACTGGGATGTACTTGAGATGAAAGTTGTGCCAAAAAGTTTAATTAGTTTTGTATGTCCTGGTTGCTAGGATCTGAGATTCACACAAGGTGCTACATGAAAAAGGAGACATATTTTAAGCCTAGCTGTGATAAGAATAATTTTAGAATTCAAAATAAAAGACCATCAGAGAATAGGGAGTTCCTATTTTTTGTGGCCAGAGCAGTATCTGGGTCTCCCAGCACCTTGACCATCAGTCTTCTTCGTGCCCCATTCAGTGTCCGTCCACTGTTGATTGTTTAGTTTCTCCATCTTCTGCAGGATAGTAGGAGAGAGCTCATCTGATTGGCCACATTACCTGGATTTCCTCTTTACCAAGTAAATAACTCACTTTAGAATTAGGGCTATTTTTTCAACGTCATGGTGTCTGTGGGGACTATACTTACTAAGGGATGATTTGCCTGCCCTTTGTTCTCTCATGTGCTGAGTGGGCTCGCTGATTTGTTTATTTTATAATATTTTATTGGATTGAAATGAATGTTTCTTTTATTTTTTAAAAAAATGTATGCTGTCTTGGAGTGTTACAAAACTATAAAAATTTTTTTGAATTAATGTGTCTCCTAAACTCTGAAAAGTAGAATGAGGTCAAAATGAATGTGAAATGAAAACAGTCCACTTCTCCTGGAAACCAGATTTTTCTCTTAAAATTATTATTAGATAATAATTCCTTGTGTCTTCAACTTGTTAATGCCACATCTCTCTCCCTAAACATTGTTTTAAAAGAAATTCTATGTAAATGGTATCCCTTTTGACCAGTGAATTTTGTAAATTTAATGTCTATATGGCTTTTACTGAACATTACTGTTAAATATCATTGTTTTGATTGCATGATTAGGCATTATAAAAAACTGCCTTCTCTAAGATGAGAGTTTCTGAGTTTAAATCCATTAGAGAGTAAGGGTTGAAGCTGAGATGAAAACTCAGGTCTCCATCCTCTGAGTTTAATGCTCTTCTTTTCTAAGAGTCAATATTTTTGAAAAATAGCATCTCAGAGGTAAGGAGTATCTTAACAGTTTCTGACTCAGTCTCAGCTCAGAACCCACGATGTAGGAGAAGTTATATATAAAAGGTGGTCTGAGGAGTTATCAAGGGAGTAACAGCTTGTGTTCCCATTACATGTGTGCCAGCTCATCATTTTTGGTCAAAGTTGTAATCCCAGCATGATTTCCCCTGGATGCTCTGGCTGATCTCTCTCTACTCCCAAATGGTCAGTGTTCAAACATCAAATAAAAATAAGCCAAACACAGTTAGGAAAAGAAATTTGCTTTGAAGAAATTTAGAAACCTTATGTCACAGAAGTCTTTGCCCAGAGGTTTGGCTCATGTTGACAGGATTGATCACACTTTTATTGGCTTATGCTCCCCGGAAATGCCTATAAAATATAACTCACAGGTTATCAGTTTTCCCTATTCATGAAAATTCAGGCATAAATTAATGAAGGCTTTTCTTCATGAGGAATATGGCTAGGAAGACTATTTCTGTGTTTTTTTGTTTAAGACATGAGGTCTCACTACTTTGCTCAGGCTGAACTCAAATCAGTGGGCTCACAGGATCCCAACCTTCTGAGTATCTCGAGTACAGGTGCACACCACTGTACCAGGCTTTTACCCCCATAGCATTTTGCATCCCTTCCATGATGGGGTCTTTTTCGGTCTGGAGGAAAGCAGGGTTAGACTAAACAGACAGACCCTAGTAAAGACACTCTCATGTCTCAGAAATGCAGCACAATATACAGTTAGTTTCTGTAATGCCTGTAATGTTTGATTAAGAATAAGGTTAATCAGATGGAACCAAAACGTGAATTTCCACATAATGAATTTTGACCTCTTAAACAATAAAAATTCATTGTTGTCTGGAAGGGCAATGCTTTGAAATGTTAACTCATGTATATTCTCAGTGCTCACTGTAGCCCCTTGGCTTTTGAGCTTCAGAATCTTAAGTCTTAAGCAAACAGGAAGGATTTATGTACTTAAACATAATTTTGAGTGAATATATGATGGGAAAAGCAAGACTTAGCACGCTCTCTTCCTCTCCAGCCTTGAAAGGAAAAGATAAAGGTGACACACTGAATCCCTGATGTAAGCACAATGCAATAGTAAAATTGCACTTTTACACTATGAATATATACAAGTAAAGGTGTGCGGATAATGTGGAATCCTGAGGAAAAAAGGCCTCCCACCCTGTTTCCTCCAACATCCTGAAAATAGCATTTTAGGGGGATTAAATATGACAGCTGTCAGAGGCAAGATTTACGTGAAGTAAACAGAAAACTTACTTTAGTCAAGCACAGCAACCCTTAAGAAGTGTATAATCCATTCTGATATGAAAAAATACAGCAAGTAAAAGTAAACAACTCTTGGTTGAAAATAGTACTAGAATTTCTTGGGCTGAGTAGCTCAACAAACACTTGCTAGATTACAGTAGGATGAAGGATCCAATATTTTAAAAAGATGATGCCTTTTGTTAAATTAATCTAGATCTATCTCTCTTTAACTTCCTGGGCCAGTCCTTAATTATGTAACCACAGACTAGCTACTAGACATTAGGGTTTTTTTTTTTTTCCTCCTATATATTCTTCAACCTCAAACTAACAAAAAAAGGAGGAAAATTTTGCCAGTTGCAGACTTGGGAAGTAAACAACAGAAAGCAGAATTTAGCTAACTTTAAAACAAAATGTAATTTATTACAAGATGATGGGAAAAATTTGGAATCAAAGCAGAGACTGAAAACCAGGAAGTGCAGGGCAGAGCAGGAGCCAGGTGGCTTCAAGGAGCTCAGGAACATTGATACTGGAATCACATGGCTGTCTTCTCTGGGCACTTCTCTAGGATTGAGTCACATGCAAATATGTTCATTGTCTGTTGGTCAGCTCACAATTTATATTTTGGGAGAAGAAATGGGTCACAAGTCTGCCCTTTAATAGGGAAAAGACAGGGTTCCTTGACTGACAGTACTACCAAGCTTTATGCCAGCAGTTCTCAACCTGTGGGTCGCAACCCACAGGAACTGTATTAAAGGGCTGTGGCATTAGGAAGGTTGAGAACCACTGCTCTATGCAATGGTAGAGGGAGACCAGTAGTTAGCCAGGCAAAGAAGACTAATCAGTGCTGCATAGCCAACCAATAATGCATGTTCCCTGCAAATCGTATGGCATTTTGATATTTGTGAATAGACAAATAGATATTGTAAGCAATGTATACTAAGTATATTGCAGTAGTTCCTGGTGTTTTTTACTGTTTGCAGCTTTCATTGGCTTTCAAGTGCCAGTTGCATTTTAGAAGAAGGAGCAACTTAACAGATCCCGAGATGCTGAGACTGGTTCTGAGCCAGAGAAGCTAAGTGCTACACATTAACATTTGGCAAGTAATTATGAGGTCTCCTTTAAACCTCTTATATATAAGAGTCATATAGCTCTTCTCAGAAGAGAGAGTGTCCTTCTCAGTCACCTGGGAAAACAACCCCAACACACCCATCATTTAATGCACTTTTATAAATATCTTCTTTTAGCAGAATGCTCTCCTGTTGTGAGAGAAACTTCTATCTCTTCATCCATCACCGAAATCATCACTAGTAACCTAAATGTTTGGATCTTCTTAATTCTCAAATTCACAACTAAGTTAACCTCATGCGTAAAATAAATATCTTTTACTTATTAAACTAAGTGATTAAAGAATGAAAGGTGGGCATTGTTCATTATAGTCTAACCTTTCTAGTCTGTAATAATGACATGCTGACTTAAGTAATACTTAGATTCTAGAGGACTTTCTACACTAAAATACTGGCTTTTTGAACTGAACTAAGGATCTATCAACTGCTTTATATATAAATGTATTAATCACTCATTTGTTTATGCCATTTATTAAAACCAATTATTATAGGACATTCAAAACTCACTTAGGGACAAATTCATTTCAAAACCAATTACCTAGCTAGATTGTACAGCACACAATTAGTCTAAATGATTTTAGGATTTTGGAAACTGTTTGTAATTTATAAGATATGTCACTAAGTTAATAGAAAGAATTCAGCAACTTATACTTTTACTCACACGCCTTCTTATAATAGAGCTGAATACGATTATTGGAGATGGGGGTATGAGCAATGCTATAATTCATCACTTCTTTTTTAATTAGCTGCAAAGGGTACTTAAGGGTAGGAGGCAGAAGTAACACCTGCCACGGGCTCCAACGCCTTCATGTAATCCAATCTGGGAGTATAAAATCAGAGTAATTGATATGAGGCCCAACTTAAACAGACTCAAGGCATAGATATCTATAGACACACATTCAAGTATACACACATCATATACTCCCATTCACAGACACACACAGAGCATGAAAGAGTGCACCTCATGAGGCAGAAAAGAGTTGACTCCCAATTATCTGTTAGTATGAGCATCTGAAATCCAGACCATGAAGCAGTTTCCTGTTTCATTCTTTGTACTCATTTTGCCATTGTATTCTTCATTGCACCTAGAAGTGCTCATTTATACTTGTTCAGTTGTGTTTTTTAAAATAAAAGTATCATGAAAAAAATCCACACAGTTTAATAATGTCATTTTACAGTAGTTTATACTGAACCCAATTATTTGCTTTTTAGAAGAAGCACAGAATTAACTATTTTTATTTGGTTTTGGCACCTTTTCTTATTCTTTCTCTTGGAAATGTTAATGAGAAATTTATAACTTCAAACCAGGTGCTGCTATAAAAATGCAGAAGTTCAAAATCACCCATAAACTGAGTGATCAGCTGCTGGATATTGGAGAGTGGGTCCTTTCCCAACTGAATATCCAGGAGTCCTGTAATGCCCCACATTTGGTTTTTCATCCCCTCTACAAGGAAAGTCGAGTGAAATGCAAGCTACAGCTAATTTGGAGGAGGAAATAATACCAAATTTATTCAGGGCTTGATAAGAAACACATGTATATCAAAGACAAATTTCACGTTCAGAATCCACGACGTTACTGATAACTGCTCACAGAGTCCTATGAAATCCTGAGAATCTTGACTATTTTAACTATGTTAGAGCAGAAGCTACTGTCAGACATATAGGCCTTGGTATGGACTACTCCATCTCTTTGAAATCAGAGGCGCTTTGATTTGCCTTTAAATTTTCAGAGCTGCAAAGAACTCCAGGGAAACATTTAAATTGATTGTTGGCAATTAGAAATTGAACACATTACTGTTTTTTCAAAGTAAAAACTCGGATTGTTTCAAAGCATATTATTTCGTCAACCTTATAATCTGGACAGCAGCAAAATTTCATTTTGAAACAGCAAAATTGAACGAGGACAGAGACATCTTAGAAACAGATGTGTGTATTCATATATATGCATTTTTAGAATTGTTGTCATTCATCACAAGCGGTTGGACAGGCTTCTCTGAAATTCAGCCAACATTATTTTCCTTCTTAGGTAGGTCTTTGTTTGCAGAGTTGCAAGTTTTTTCTAATTTTGTAAGACCAATTGTTTCTTCTTTTTTTTCCTTTGAAATAAATAACCAATAGGAATGACAAAGGATTTCACATGTGCTGGTGATACCACAGACACAGCAGAGCCATCTAATTTCCAAAAGATTTAGCTCATGACTTAGTGTTCCTTCTAGAACCTACTTTCTTCAGATAAGAACTGCTTCATTTTCAGTGAAATTGATGTAGACAGATGACAGATAAAATTTAGGGAACTGACATGATTAAGAAAATAATTCACCACAAGCAGTTGACAAAACTTTGTAATGACATCATGTTCTCTGTAAAGCTAGCACCAGGTACATAGTCACTTTTCAGGGATTGTTTTAGTTTTATTTATTTTCTTCTTATTATTATTATTATTTTGAGTCTCACCTCTGTTGCCCAGACTAGAGCACCATGGTGTCAGCCATGTGTCACAGAAATCTCAAACTCTTGGGCACAAGTAGTGATCTTCCTGCCTCAAATTCCTAAGAAGCTAGGACAATAGGTGTCCACCACTGGACCCAGCTAATTTTTCTATTTTCAGTAGAAGTGAGATTTCACTCTTGCTCAGGCTGGTCTTCAACTCTTGAGCTGAAGCAATCCTCCCACCTTGGCCTCTCAGAGAACTAGGATTACAGGTAGGAGCCACTGAGCCTGGCTAATAATTTACTCTTAAATTTTAAAACAAAGTAGAAAGAAAGGAAGACACTTTCTGTCAAACTAAAAATTATCGATTACCAGGGTCTGCTCCCTTGTGCCTTTACATTTCTATGAGATGAACATTTGGTCTAGAACCTACTTTTGATTCTGAGAGGCACTTGTCACTGTGATTCCTGGAAGGAGATAGCAGTATTTCCATTTAGCACATTGAATGCTGAGAGTTAGGAAGGAAGGCTGGAGAATTTAGGAGGAGAGGATCAGGAAGAAGAAAGAAAGGAAAATCAGACCAAGTTCTTTCCCTGTAGGATCTGTAGACCCTGGAAACAGAGCAGCTTATCTAATTTCATTTGTGGGAAGTGTCAGAGCTCCTTAAATCCTGCCAAGGTGCCAGGGTGCTGACAGATCAGTTGGGACTGGATCAGAGACTAATGCTTGGTTTCTAAGTTTCATATTCAGAATAAATTTGTTCTGCAAGAACATCAGAAATAAGATTATCTGAGTAATTCTGGTATAGGCAGAGTTTTTGAATGAACCATGAATGTGCAGATCAATCTCCCATTACTGAGAATAGTCATGCCTAGAGGCAGGGAAGTTGGCTTGGTGACTTCAAAGTTCTTTATTTGGTTCAAAATCTTTTTCTTTTTTCCTGCCAAAGACTAGACATATAGGACTATTGAGGGAAGTTAAAGAGAATGATGCTGGTGATTTTGAATGGATGCACGAAACTAGAACCTAGAGTGTTACATTTGCCTTCCAAAATCCATTAAATAAAGGTTAATAAAGTAAGTTATTGCATGAAGAAAGGGTTCAAATCCTTGTGTGTGTATTACAGAGAGAGAGAGAGACATAAAGAATTTTTTTTTTTTTTTGAGACAAAGCCTCAAGCTGTCACCCTGGGTAGAGTGCCATGGCATCACAGCTCACAGCAACCTCCAACTCCTGGGCTTAAGCGAGTATCTTGCCTCAGCCTTCCAAGTAACTGGACTACAGGTGCCTGCCACGATGCCCAGCTATTTTTTGGTTGTAGTTGTCTTTGTTTGGCAGGCCTAGGCTGGATTCAAACCCACTAGCTCTGGTGTATGTGACTGGCACCTTAGTCTCTTGAGTTACAGGTGCCAAGCCAAGACATAAAGAATTTACGAGCATTTTTTACTTAAATTATTGTCTGCATTTTCAATAAATATGAGCAAAACCAAACCTTTTTCTTAAGTTGATTAAGTTTGTTTTAAGCAATAGTCCTGATTTTCACGAGAATGAGAGCAACATTCCTTTCCCGTTCTCCCTTCGTGGTTTATGGCTCAGATCTGTACTTTCTAAGCATAGTGAAAGATGGAAGAATGTGCTCTGGCCTTTGAGTTGTCAGATTTAGTAAATAAAAATGCAAGATGCCCAGTTAAATTTGTATTTCACATGTAAAAATGAGTCCTGTTTTAGTATAAGTATATTCTGTGCAATATTCCAGAGATTCTTGTACTATAAAAAGCTCGTTGTTTCCTCGACATGTGAATTTAATCTGGCATCCATATTTTATCTGGCAACATTTTTGTCCTCTGTCCGTTCTTGTTCTCTGTTTTTATGAGTAGCTTATTTGACAGACAATGTTTTCTATACTATGTACCTATCTTGCTGGCCAGAGATCTACTGATTTTTCAACTCCTATGAGCAGTAGAGCTATCATGGATCATCTCAGACTTCTCCATAAACCATTTTGCTTCTGGTAACAAATCATAAAAGCCAGGAGAACTGAAGTTTCCAGCAACAGACATAAAACAGCTTATTGCGTTGAATTTCTTGATAAAATTCTTAATGTTTAGAATTGTACATGTCAGTGTGGGGTGGGGGGGACAGACAAACTAGTGTGTATCAAATCTTCCTGGCCAAATGAGATTTGAAACCCTTGGATTTGAATCCCAGCTCTGCCACCTGCAAGCTGTGTGAGTAGAAGCAAGCTACTGAACTTTTCTGAGCTTCAATGTCCTTACTTTTAAAATGGAGATACTGACAGATAATAATCATAGCTACCCCAGGAGGAGGATTCAATGAAATAAGATATGCAAGGTACTTCACACAATCTTAGTAACAGCTATTTCTATTGCTACCTCTATAACTATTGCTATCACAAACATTATGTGCAAGACACTGTGGCAGACTCTATAAAGCAATTGTTAAAGAACTCACAGGCTGTTTTGGAAATAGACCAACTCCTAAAGAAATAAAGAACAATATAAGGCAGCAGGTTCTAAGTGCCAAATGATGGTCACAGATGGATAAACTATAGGGGCTCAGAGGAGGAAAGGACATTGGCCATATCCCTGGAAGCATATAAGGATAGAATAGTTTGTGTCCTACCATTTTCCCCTGGGAACTTTCCTCTTCATAGACACCTCCAAATGCAGATAACTGATTACTTGCTATGTCTCTACCAGCTGCCTCTAGTTGCTCCCTGTTACCTGCAATGCCTGAGGTCTCCCCACTAACAAACAGAAATATTCACCCTAGAATCACCAATCACTTTCTCCAGGTTAAATTTAAAAGCTGTGATTTCTTTCTCCAATACTCCAAAAAATGTTGACCTCAGTTTGTTACACATATATTCCTTTTTTGTGTGTATTGTGTGGACTTAACCTGTCTTTTCTTCTTTTCGCCCTTTGTTTAGGGATGTCAGTCTGAAGCTGTCGCTTTTTGCTCTTTTTCACTCCTTTTTATACTTAATTTTGTTTTGTCTTAGCTCGTTTGTTCACATTCTTCCTGTACATGAATGTTTTATCCCCTCTAAAACAACTCCCTGACACAAATCACGAAAATAGTTCCATCTCTATTGTCTGTACACATTATAATTACATAGTATCAAAAGAGGAATGTCCTGGTAATGTGACATATTTATGAGAATATTGGTAGGACTGGAGTCTATACTAACGATGAATTGTTAAATTGGAGTCAATATAAAATTGGTATTGTACTGAACCAGACTAAGGTTGACAGATGTCCACTCAACTAAATTGATATTTACAACTTAATTGAATCATTTGGCAAGTTTCTTTATCTGACCCACAAGATTCTCTTCCATGGTTTGTCCTGAAAAGTATATTAATAGGATGTCACTTTAGTAAATACTTATTTAGAAATGACAAACTTTCTGTTTTTTTTTTTTTTTTTACAATGACATCCATTGATTTACCCTTCAGATTTTGTGAAACAAGCATTCACCATGCACCAGGGGAAAAGGTGTCAGAGGTGGTGAGGACTTGGGGAAGGAAAGTGGAGAAGGAATTTTCTAATTTATCTACATAGAAGTCCTGTGACTTTTTAAAAATAAAATAATTTATATAGTGTTGAGATTATTATAGTAAATAAGATGTTCATTTAATGAAGTGCCTACAACCTTTTCCTGAGCACCAGTTTTATGTCTGGTTCCCAGGGTCTGACACTGACTAAAATGGAAGTCTCGCCCTTCATCCAAGTTGTCACACAGAGCATGAGGTTACATTGACAACCGCAGTGATGTTAGCGACACTGTCTCAGTGACATTAGACTGGGTAAGTTGGCAAAATACTTGCTGTTTTACAAATCAATAGAAGCAATTGATGTAGGTAACTCACTTTATTAAAAAAAAAATTAAAACCAAACTTGAAAAAAATGAAGTTTCTGGCTCTGCTTGAAGACTAAAAAGGGTCCAGATATTAATGAACAATGAAGTAAAACTAGCGATCAATTGATTACTTGTCTTTTAGGATCTATTCAAGGATATAGTTCATAATCCACTTACCTCAGACATTTTCTTAACAGAAGGACATTTATTTTGCAATAGGAATAATATCATCTACAATTCATATAAAGTTTTGTCATTTGCAAAGCGCTCACTTATCTGCATGATGGATCGGATAGTATCCGTAGTCAAAGGATGTGTGGGTTTTGGTCCAAGCTCTACCATATTCAAGGTCATCAATTTTTCCATCTAAAAGAAAGAGAATGCTAATACCTCTCAGAATTCTTAAGAGAATTTCCTGAGCTAACTAATTAGTTTATCCATTGGGATCCATACGGGTATAAGGAATTAATACTTCAATAATCCAAATAATGTAAACAATTGATCACAATAAAGTATGCTAATTTTAAAATAAAATATAAATAATTTTCTCATGTCTCTCTGTCATTCTGAAATGCTTGACAATGTATAAAAAGGATTTCAGATTGTATATGAAACCAGCACATTGTACTCCACGATTGCATTAATGTACACAGCTATGATTTAATAAAAAAGAAAAATTAAAAAAAAGATTTTACTTGTATCTACCCTACCTAAAAAAAAGGATTGAGTTAAATTTTAAATATATATATGTGTACATATATATGTACATACACACACATATATGTCAGCATCTTGAACATAGCCATCAACAAGTATTTGCTAACAGATTATAAAATGACATTGATGAATATGGAGATTAAAAATGTCGTTAATTAACCCTGAAATTTTATGTGTATACTAGAAAAGAGAAAGGCCTTTTTAAACATTGTATCTGGATTGCATGTCCCATGTTCTCCTGTGATAAGGCAGATTGTGCTAATACATGTAACAACAAGCCTACCTGTCATTTAAGGCCGGCATCCATTATTATGGGCTGGTCAGAAGTGTTAAATATTTCGAATTTCACTTTTCCTTTTTTATAGTTATATAAAAACATTTTCAAAATTTTAAAAAATAATTGTTTGACACACATACATATGTATTTGCAAAACACATATCCAACAAAAGACTAGTATCTAGAATATATAAAAAATACAACAGTAAACAAACAATTTAATTAGGAAATGGGCAAATGATATGAAGACACTTTTTTGAAGGGGATATACAGATGGCAAATAAGCTCATGAAAATATGTTGAACATCATTAGCCATTAGGAAAGTGCAAATTAAAAACACAATAAAATATCACTCCACACCTATCAGGATGGCTAAAATAAAAACATACTGACAAACCAAATGCTGGTGGAGGTGGAGAAACTGGATCACTCATACATTGCTGGTGGGAATGCAAAATGGTACAAACACTCTGGAAAACAGTTTGGCGTATCAACACGTAAACATGCGGCTACCTTATGACCTAACAATTGTCCTTGGGGGCATTTGTCCCAAAGAAATGAAAAACATATTCACACAAAAATCAGCCCATGAGTGTTTTATAGCAGCTTTATTTGCAATATCCCCAAACTAGAAACAAGCCAGATGTCCATCAGCGAGTGAATGGGCAAACTATGGCACATCCCTACGAAGAATGCTACCCAGCGAAGAAAAGGAACGAACTTTCAATACATACAATAACTTGGGTGACTCTCCAGAAAATTATGTTGAGTAAAACATACATTCCTAAAGGTCACTTGCTGTATGATTCTCCTTAGATAACATTTACAAAAAACTTATATAAATGGAGAGCAGATTAGTGACGGCTGAAGGTTAAGAAGGAGATGAGAGAGGAAGGGAAATGGGCATGATCACAAGTACAACCTGGAGGATTTTTGAGGGGATGGAAATGTTCTGTATCAGTGTCACGACAGTGGTTGTTTTGCGAGATATCACCCCTGGGGGACTGTGTTAAGAGTAACTGTCAAAATTTCTGTATATTATTTCTTATAACTGCATGGAAAATTAAAAATTATCTCAGATTTAAAAAGTTTAATTAAGAAAAAATCATTAAAATATATTGCATTGAAATGTTATGTATCTTGGCTATGTCTTTTGGCTTCAGTGTCTCCTTATATCTTACACCCGAGTTCAGTGCCATTCCTGCCTCACCTTGGTCCACTACCTTGGAAATCAGAATAAATGAAGAGGAAATCAGAATGAATGGGGTGGGGGAAGGGAATCGTCCCAAGTTCCTAGCCAACTTTGGGTGATAGAAGTGATGGAATTCTTTAAGATATTTGGGGAAGTAAGACAAGAAAGATAGATAGTAAAGGAGATTAGAAACCCCAAAAGGTACAGGAAAAGTTTAAAAGACAAAGAAATGTGGGAACCAAATCTTCCTCACAGCACTTATAGAGAAACATAAAGAGAAGGTATATTATACAAATATAGATATTTAGAGGAATAAAATCAAGCAAGATTTTTTTGTTGTTGTTCCCCTTCCATCACTCCCTCCCCCCTGCTGAGAATCTTGCCAATAGGAATCTTAGAATGCTAATGTCTCCTATTTGACACAGCGAGTGATAATTGCACAGTGGCCGATTGATTTCTGGATCACCCTTTTGCAGATCAGCCCTGCAAATCTGCATTCATTCCAAGCCTCAAGGAGTTGAGCACAGCAACAGCAGGACCCAGCTTCACCCATCAGATAATAAAGTTTAGTCATGCAGCTTAAAATGAAATAAGTAAGAAGCAGATGGCAAAAAGGACAGAATGTAGTGTATTTAATCTGTCCATGTTTGCAAGGAAGCAATTGTCTTCTTAGCTCCAGAAAACAGAGCAAGACAAACAATAAAGCTTCCCTTTCCTGGACACAGATGACACTGTTTATATGGATGATCTGGAGTTTGGGGCTAATTTGACCCTCATCTTGCTGAATTCTCTTTCTTGGAACCAGGAAACTGAGCTGGCCTGCTTCTCCTGTAGGCAATCAATGAAGGGAGGAAGTTAGCAGCAGCCTGCTCAGTAAACAACTCTGAACAAAATGATCGTACCCAAATGAAGCCAACACTGGACAAAGTGAACCTCCCAAGACGTGGAGTGGTCATCTATTATCAAACAGCTGTCAGAGCAAACCGGCAAGTGTTAAATAGTTTGGTGTAAACTGTCAGGCAGCGCCACCGTGAAAACACAAGGTGGTGAGTAGCATCACGGAGGTTTTATTCCAATTTGGCTTGTTCAGAATCATTGCAACGCAGGAGAAAAAATGACTTTGTCTCCTTTGAGAGGACTCTCTGACACTGAAATCTGGAAGGTTGGCTTTAGTCCTTTGCCTGGAATTTATTCTTATTCCAGTTCAGATGGTGCCTGAGTCTATTTTAATGATGTGTCAATTAAGGCCCATTGTTGACTGCCAAAGAGGAAGGAGGTAGGGGAAATCTCTGAGAGCGAGGGAGAGCTGGCTGGTGTGTGAGTCCGAAGCCGGGGAAGTAAGCAGAGAGGTTGGAAAGGAAATGAAAATGAGGTTTGTGCTGTTCATTTTTTTCATCACATTTAATCACCTGAGGGAAACCTTCATAAAATCCACATGTTTTTCCAAAGAATGCATTCAGATGAAAGAAACTCAGAGATGGCCCAGAAGAGAATGAGCCACAGGTCTTCCTCCCTCCCCATCGTCCTATATCCTTGGGAGTTCCACAGGGGGAGAAATTCGTGAGCTACCACCAGGTGAAAGCCAGCCGCCTCATCCTCCCATGCTGGGCTTCACGCTATCTTCTGGTACTTTGAGTCAGGAACTGAGTGGGGAAAATGATTACCCAAATGACACCCCCCTCTCATTCTATATCCATTCTAGACCACTGCAAGTCTTCACCAGGTACAGACAGCTCAGTGCTGCCCTTCCCTCTCTCCCTGACAGACAGAGCAGGCAGCCCACGCCACAACACTTGGCTTTCTCATGTTTTTATTTCCACTTTCCTCATTTCTTCATCTACTTGACCCACCAGATTCTAGCACTAAGGTTACACAGAGTGTAAAATAGCCACAGCAGTTGCTCATGGAGCTTCCTGTCAAGTAACGGAGCAGTCATGAATCGAAGTGCCTGAAAAACAAGTGGTGGTTCCTAAACCAGACTTCTTTTATAAGAACACAAGTACCTGACCTATAACTTTATTTTCTGAGAGCTGAGCATAAGACTTAAAAAAATGGGGTTATTGTAAGCTATAGTTATGTCGTGGGCAATAAAAAATGAAATTGTCTATGCTGTAACCGAGTTAAAGACTTGGGTCTGTCCCTGACTGTGGTTCTGGCCTCGTGAACAGAGAAAATGGAAGAAGCTGGTCAACAGGACAGGACGACGTGAGTGCACCGAGGGGCAGCAGTGAGGGCCGGCAGCCAACTGACTCAGTTTGCTGCACTGAGCAGTTTCCCAGGACACTGAGATTTTAGTGCTAAAACCAAGATGAATTGGGCAGCACCCAAAGCTCAGTGGGTAGGGCGCTGGCCACATACACCAAAACTGGTGGGTTCAAACCTGGCCCAGGACCAGCTAAAACAACAATGACAACAACAACAACAACACCAAAATAGCCGGGCATTGTAGCAGGTGCCTGTAGTCCCAGCTACTTGGGAGGCTGAGGCAGGAGAATCGCTTAAGCCTAAGAGTTTAAGGTTGCTGTGAGCTGTGGTGCCTCAGCACTCTACAGCTTGGGACTCTGTCTCAACCCCCCCCCAAACAAAAAAACACCTAAGGTGTTTATCAGGAGCTACTTATCAGGAGTTCCTGGACCCTGGCTTCTTCCCTGTGCTTGATTCCTTGAGAAATTTCCCTCTTTGCTTAAGCATGTCTGATAAGCTTTCCATTGCCCACCTGCAAACCAGAGTCCTAACTTATGAAGAGTTAGGTACTATTTTCCATTTCATAAAGACCTTGTAAGTCTTGCAACAACTTTGAGACAACAACTTTAAGATGTCTCCATGTTAGAGAAAATGGGCCTAGAATCCTGAGAACACCAACTCACATGGCTGACTAGGTCAAGGGCTGAACTGGGCACTCAGACACCTATCACAGGAGCTGTGTATTTCAGAGAATATCCTCTCAATGGGCAGGGCTCTTAACATCATGCTGAGATGAATTCTGTACTGCATGGACAATCCATTAGTCACAAACTGTCCTTAAGACATTTCTAGTCACACCTCTACTTCTCTAAGTTTGGGGTTGCACACACTTCCTCTATCCTACATTGTTGTCCTTTTTTCTACTTGTTGTCTTCATTGCAACTTCATTACCTGAAAAAGTAGGAGAGTCCGAGTAACCAGAACTCAGAGATGATCTCCTTTGGGCCTTTAGAAAATCTAATTTAATCTTTAAGGCAATTGTGTGATGAAAGTTTTATTTCTTCTTTTTACAGACAAAGAATTTGAAACTCAGAGATTATTGAGTGGCTTGTCCAAGGTCATGAAGCTATTATGCAGTGGACTTTAATCCAGAGCTTGTGACTCTAATGCCCATTTGCATCATATTTTTCCATATATGATGCAAACTTCTAGGTATGCCAATCCCATTATTTTGGAATACACCGTTTGTTTCACTGAAGAAAATAAAAGTGAGTCTGTGGAGACTCTCAGGACAAAGAAAGCTCAGTGATAATGTCAGGTGACTCTGGGTACCAAGTCTCAGAGTTGTCCTGTATGCTGTACAATCTAGAGAAGTAGGAGCAGGAGATGCCCTTAGATACATGATCATTTCCATTCACAGTTCAGTTATACTCCGTATGGAATTCTTCCCTTTGTGTAAACAGGAAAGCCCTCAGAATGAATGCTCCTTGAAAGGAAATAAAACATTCAAAAGGAAGAAGAGAAATAGGCATAATCTTTTGTTTAATGTCTATGTCTGTCATTTTATTCCTAATATATGTTTATTATAAAATATTATTACTGAAAATAATTTTTAAAGTATTGAAAATACAGATGAATAAAGCAAATGATAAAAAGTCAACCCAAATACACTTTCTGAAAGTCACTACTGTAAAGATTTTTCTATTTATTCTTACACACAGTCTAAGTGCACATAGACACAGATATACACATGTATTTTTACCAAAAATAATATTATATAAATAGGATTTCATAACCAGTTTATTTTCCTCTTAACAATAAATTGTGAATATCTGTATGTGCTGATGAGGAATTATATCTTTTAATAGCATAGAGAATTAATCTCTACCAAAATAGATAACAGTAGTTTTATATTTTTTTCTTTGTTCTTTCCTTTTTTCCCTCCCCCATCCCCAGAACTCAGGCCCATCCATGAGTAATGCAGTGTCTGAGTGATGAGCTGAAGTATTTAGTAAGCTAATGTGTACTGTCCACAGCAGGAGGCCTGCACAGCTTGGCTGATGAGAAATGAACTGCCTAAAGCCATCTTTTAATGGCAGCTAATTTCCCATATTTGATTCTCAGCTTAGCCAACTAACATCTAGTTCAAGCGTGACAAGGCATTCACAGTTTCTTTAGAAAGTTCTCTATCTGAGAAGCCAAATAATGTGTCCAGGGCCATTGTGACCTTCTGAGATCTTGTCCTGTCTACTCCAGACTAACTTTGATGAGCCAGGTTCAGTGATCTTGTAAGAAAAAGTTTGAGGATGAGTGTCTAGATATGGAGCTCTTTCTCTTTTTAATTCTAACCATTTTCAGATGGGTTAGAGATGAAAATGACCAGACAACAAAGCTCATAAATGTCAACTGAGACTCTTCAGAGAAATCATACATCTAACTTTTAATGATATTTTTATTTTCCTCAGGTTCTCCTAAATGGTTTTGTATCAATTGGTCTTTTCCATTCGTAATGCATTTAAGATATCTAATAGGTACTAAGCTTCTCTATCCCTGCCTTAAACAAATCCTATTACTCTGTGATTCTATCCCATTACACAGTGATTACTGAACAGAGCTCAACTTAATTGGATATGATCATGCCCTGGAATGCAGAATTATCCAGGAAAGTTAGTATTTTTAATTGTCACAAATTTGTGGCTGGATTAAATTTTTATTTTAGATAGGTTCTTTTATACATTTTTAAAAAATTGATTTAAATTTCTTAATTGTTAATAACTACAATACAACCAGACTCATGGGAGAATATGTTTGGGGATCACTTGATCACAAGTTTTATAGGCAGACAGGTAGGTACAGGGTTGCTTAATGTACACTAATGCTTTGGTCCTTATATGTAGGTGTGTGCATGTGTACACTCACACGCTGCTGGTTTTTGTATCAGCAGAGGAAAATGCCAGCTCCTATTCCCTCCCCACTTCCCACCTATGTTTCATATCCCTAGTTTCTGGAAGCCAGAATTCTGTATACCTATATTTTGGACTAGATTGCCATTTTTCAATTTTGAGACAACCTCAGCAGTTTATTTACATTTCGGTAAGGATGACAATCTCAAACAGTACTATAAATCATTTGCCAAAGTCCTGACGCAGGCAGCCTTGCAAGCCTCAAAGAAGACAAAAAGCCAGGGGCTGTTGAGAGGCATGATGCACCTTGGGTCCTCATCACAAAATGACTGAAACATAAATGTGCGATAATCCCCAACTGTTCATTTCAGGGAGCTTAACGCTGCACCAAGCCGGACTCAGAGGTTCCTTCCAGCTCTTTAAGAACAAGTGAGTTCATTGCTTGTATTACAAAAGGATCAGTCCAGATACTCCTTTCTTTCAATATTGTCGTAAATTGCCAATGAAGCAGTTTACCTAGTTTCAGACTCACTTAAATTGTTTCAGTAGCAGAGTAGTTGTCTAGCATGAAAACTGTTGCTCTTCTATTAAACTTAAGAAATCCCATCATTTTCCAGAAATATCCTTACAATATTTACTCTACTTGGGCTAAAGTACCCTGAAAAAGTGTCCCTTTTTGAAATTTACAAGATTCAGTTTTGGCCCGATCCTTGGCTCCTAAGCTAACCTAAAGGAGTTTTGTTTAAGTGTTGGGGGCCGGGAGTCCTGGTTCCCTAAACCCACTTGACCTGGTTTGATTACTTTGCTGAGCTAGAAAGCTCAACCGAGGCACGGCGGCAATCCGAAGCATAAGTGAGTGGAAACAGAAAATAAAACTGGAGCAGCACAGGCAGTGTGGATGGAAACCAAAAGTAGCCTACACAAGTTTCAGGGTAACAAAGAGATCTTATTTAGGAAGAACCAAGAGAAAGTTCAGAGCATTTCCAAAGAGAGATGTAAATGGGTCCCTCTCACAGAGAAGAAAAGTAAGAGACACAAGACCTTTAGGGTATAAATGTCCTCTCGGGTTGAACTTGGCTGCAAGTCTTTCTTTGGCCTCGCTGCACCTCCAGGCAGCATTGCCTTTCCTATTGGTCACTGGTTACCTAGGTTACCTGACTTATTTCATACCCACATTCTTATGGCTTTTCCAGACTTCCTGGTTCTCCAGACCAGGTTTTCCTCCCATCCCCATTGAAGCCCTTTTCTTAGTTTCCCTTCTCAGGTAGGAAAACTGGCTTCAACTCTGATTCTAATGATTTCAATCAAGTTAGGTCACTTGTCACTTGGTGGTGAGAGAGGTGAGATCTGGATTGTCGGCCTCACCCAGTGGAGAAGAGGACAAGATGGACTAATTTTGACAGATATCCCTTTGCCTTGACTTGGCATAACCATCAATATGACTTACTTGACATTAGTACTTCTAATACAACAAGCATTGAGCAACAGCGATAAATGGATTGTTTCCATATGAACGTGATTTTCATCTCCATTTTGAAAAAAATATGATTCACTGTTTTTAAGAGACTTGGCTAAATTTGGGTATCTGAAACTGACATAGTAAGTAGTTATGTGGCATTTTAATCCAGTTTTCTGATTACAAATCCTGAGTTTCCCCCCATAAACTTGGATATGTTGTAGTTTTAATAATAATGATAATATAACAAGTATCTCTGCCAGTGTGGTCAGAGAGTTTATTTTCTTCTTGGGTTAATGACATATCATTGGTTAGCACGAGCATCCCATTTGAACATGTACACAGGATTCTAAGAAAAATGTCACAAATATAATCTGATTATCATTATTTTATTTTTCAAAGGAGGATACCTTGTATGTAAAGCAAAAAAAGTGAATTTGCCCTATTATCTCTCAAAAGCTCACCTGGCATATGCCAATCAGGTAATTGCTTGTGCAAACGGATCATTAGGTGAACAATTACCTCATTTGAAATACAAATTCAGGGCTGAGTGGAAGCGGGTCCCTGCATGTGCAATTTTGCAAGTATACTAATCATTACACCCAATATGGAAAAATTAGCCCGCAAATTCTTTTCCCACCTATGGCTTTCTGTTTCCTTTGCTGATGGTATCCATTAAAATCAAACAAACATAATGCGTTTTCTGGACATAAACAATTAGTCACTTTCCATCATTGCTACTTGAGTAAACATGTACATAAAACCGAGTTGTATATGCAAACTTCACCTCATTCCACCCAGGCAGGGTAGTTCTCCCTTTACCTCAGGCTTCAGCTGACATTCTATTTCATAACTGTTTGCATGGAAATGAAGGCTTTGTTTTACTTTATTTTTTTCTTTCCAAATACATTTGGCAAAATCTTCCAAGCTGTCTCCTTTATGGCAGAATATTGTCCCTGGCCCATTTATATGCTAATTGCCGATGTGTTACCTTTTACTGACAAGTATTTACATGTTAATTAACTTTGGGAGGAGGGTTAGAAATACTAGTTTGCCCTGTTTAAAGTGATAAAGGGGATGCTCTTTCCTTTAAAAGGAAATTATTTAATTACCTCCTCCTAAGAATTAGAAATATGTTTTCCAACCTTTCTCTTTGTAGAGGAATTCTGTCAATTGTGACCCGAGGCACAAAAGGAGCAGAGAGTGAATGTTCTTCCCTTTAGTTTGAGTTCCAGGTGAACACATCTGGTGTGAGGAATCTAGGTCAGTGATAGTGAGGGAGGAAGAAAATAGGAAAGAAAGAGAAAGGCAAGCTTGGAAGTAGTATATTTTAATTGGAAATACCTGAGAAAAAACTAATTCCATAAAAACCTATACGAATGAATTAAAAGTACTGTCTTGACCTGTTATTGTATCATACTGTATGTGGCCTGAAGGGGAGAGAGCAGGAGAGCTTGATGTTACAGCAAGATGATGAGCCTGTGGCTCATCAAGTAGGGCGCCAGCCCCATATATCGAAGTGCAGGTTCAAACCCAGCTTCGGCTGAACTGCAAAAAAAAAAAGAAAAAAAAAAAAAAAACTAGCTGGGCACTGTGGCAGGCACCTGTAGTCCT
The DNA here is from genome assembly GCA_963573935.1 of Arctocebus calabarensis. NCBI lineage: Eukaryota > Metazoa > Chordata > Mammalia > Primates > Lorisidae > Arctocebus > Arctocebus calabarensis. The sequence goes on along the minus strand of CAUYON010173293.1, from coordinate 2,870 downwards.
AGCTACTCGGGAGGCTGAGGCAAGAGAATCGCCTAAGCCCAGGAGTTGGAGGTTGCTGTGAACTGTGTGATGCCACAGCTCTCTACTGAGGGCGATAAAGTGAGACTCTGTCTCTACACACACACACACACACACACACACAAAAGAATGCACATCAACCTTGCTGAGGAGAGCTACAACCCCAAGGATACAAACAAAAGGTATAAAATTCATCACCAAGCAGACAGGAGTCCCCTCCCCCATGAGAATGGCTCGTAGTATACTTTCTACAAACAAGTGAGCAGAGTTCAAATGTCTTCCCATTTTATCCCACAGGAGAGACCCTCTAAAAACCAGACCTTCTTCCCCTATTAGGGTGCCATGGCACTCTCCTACCAGGCATAAAACTGTATATATTCTCTACCTGCAATTCTGAACTCCCAGCACTCCCCTCCACTCTCACCCTGAGGTCTGGAAGCCTGACCCTCATGAAGTCCAGATTCTTGGGCATTTTTCTCAAGAGGTATGGACAGGGCTGTTGCAGGTCTGTGCTGATTCTGCAGTACAGGGGTAAGGAGAAAATGGTAGACTGAAGTAACCATATGGGAAAGGGAAAGGCAGTGCCCCCTGGCATAGAGCAGCAGTGGCAGCAGCAGGAACAATTGTGCTCACACCCCTGGGGATTTTTTGGAAAGACACTCCCTATCTCTCTGGGCAACCAGAGAAAGCTGGGCATCTTCTCCGGTGGCAGACACTGGTGGAATAGATCTGGGACAGTAACGCAGACCGCATAAGGAAAGGGTATGCTTGAGACGGTATTGGCCATGGTGGAGTGCAGCAGAATGGAGAATCGAAGAAGTGTGTGCAGAGATGGCATACTCCCAGGGGCGGGGCTGAGCCAGAGGACTGCTTTAGTTAGTCTAAGAAACACCTGGCCCTCAGGGGATCAGAGCTGAGACAAAGGCAGGCAGGCCAAGGCTTGAACTCTGAGCTGAGTGTGAGCTGCACCTGCCCCAAAACAGACTGCAGAAGAAACAGAAACACCAGCTCAGGGCAGCAGCACAGACTGGGGCTGAGTCACAGTTTCTGTGAACTCAAACAGCACCTGGTCTGTAGGGGAATACAGCCAGGACAGAATCATAAATTCTGCACAAATATGAGTGTCAGCAACATCAATTAGGGGAGGGGTTGGAACTGAGTGAACCACCCCAGCATCCATTAACTACCCTAGGTCATCAGGCCACAGCTTCCCCTGCCAGATGGTGGCAGAGTGCGAAGGCCTGGCTGAGGAGACATTAGATCTCTCTGTGTCTCAGGCAGGCTCAAACTCCTAGAGCATCTGCTCATTGTAGGGAATTGCGTCATAGCCCTGAGGGGTTACCAGTGACTGGGTGTGACAGAGGCGCAACATGGGGAAGGAGGCATCAACCTTCCCAGACTAATTCATTTGCTGGGGTGATCCTTCTGACTCCACAGAGCACCAGAATGAGTCATACTCGAGCTGCCAGCAGACCCCTGCTATCTAGTTGCCAAAGATCTTTTGAACTCCCTCACTTGAGACTGGGTGCTGTCTGGAACAACTGAATCAGATCTCTCAGACTGGACCAGTCACCCAAGGACTATCCAAAGTGGTGTGTGATTGTGGAAAGATTTGATTTTCCTTTTCCAGTTGTTGCTCGTAGTGGGCAGGGTGACTTAATTGCTGGTATTTCTCCACAGCTGAGACTTCAACCCAGAGTAACTAATATACTAGGGTAGGACAGAGACCAGCTGAAAACAAGACAGAGCCACATAGTCCCCCCACCGAGTAAGTCCCCAATGTCCTAGGCCATCACACTGTATGGGTCCTTTGCAAAGCTCTAGGGGAAAAGGTACAGACACCAGCCACAGCTCTTGGGTAAAGGACTGGTTAATGACTACTCCAGGAGCCCCTAAACCCAACTTCACCTTATCTGTTCATCTAGCCAAATGGTATAAAATAATCATGGGGTGGAATCTGTGGAAAAACTCTAGTAACATGAATAACCAGAGTAGATCAACTCCCCCAAGGTACAATATGGTGGATACAACTAAAGATCCCGTTTATAGACAAATGGCTGAGATGTCAGAAATTGAATTCAGAGTGTGGATTGCAAATAATATTAATAGAATGGAGATAAAGTTGGAATTAGAAATTCAAGGAGTATTTCAAAAGTTGTTTCAAAAATTCAATGACTTCAAAGACAAAATCACCAAAGATTTTGACACACTGAGACAAGAAATTGCATTCCTCAAACATGTGAGAAATACAGTAGGATCCCTCAGCAATAGAATGGAACAAGCAGAATAAAGGATTTCTGACATTGAAAACAAAGCACTTGAATGCTCCCAAGCACTCAAAGAGGAAGATAAATGGAGAGCAAAAACGGATCATTCTCTCAGAGAGCTTTGGGATAATTTGAAGAAAACTAATATTTGCCTTATAGAATTCCTGAAGGCAAATTTGTTGCCTCGGCAAATTTAAAAGAATAGAAATGACTTTCCAGATATGCCCAGAGATACTGAATTCAACCGCAGAGAGTTTCAGAATGCCAGCATGACTCAACCCGAATAAGACAACCCCCAGACACATCAGAATAAACTTCACCAAAGTTAATATGAGGGATAAAATTCTGAAAGCAGTCAAATGTAAGAAAACCATAACCTACAAGGGGAAGAATATTAAAATGACTGCAGATGTCTCTGCTGAAACCTTTCAAGCTAGAAGACGGTGGTCATCGACTTTTAATCTCCTAAAACAAAATAACTTTCAACCCAGGATCCTGTATCCAGCTAAGCTGAGTTTCATTTATGATGGAGAAATTAAATACTTTAATGACATCCACATGTTGAAGAAATTTGCCATAACTAAA
>CAUYON010173290.1:0-16096 GCA_963573935.1 Arctocebus calabarensis | reverse complement strand
GGAATGTGAAAGAATGGCCTATACACTGCAAAGGGAAGAATTCCTCTGCTAAGAAGAATGTGTTACAGCTCCATCAATGTAAACACAAAAGAGGTAACGTCTCCATCTTTCTTTAAGGCTGCATAGTATTCCATGGTATACATGTATTACAATTTATTAATCCATTCATGGATCGATGGGCACATGGAAGAAAAAGTATCCAATCTATTCAGCCCTACAATGAAGCTAATTTATAGCTTTCATATGAAGGCTATAACCCAATTATAGCACAAGAATATGGGGAAAAGGGTAAGGGAGAGGAGGGGAGGGGAGGGGAGGGGGAGTTTGGGTGGAGAGAGGGTAAATGGTGGGATCACATTTATGGTGCATCTTAGAAGGGTACAGGTGAAATCTACTAAATGCAGAATACAATTTTTTTTCATACAATAAATGAGAAAATCCCATGAAGATTATGTTGAATAGTTGGATGAAAGTATTTCAGATTGTATATGTAGCCAGCACATTGTACCTCATGATTGCACTAATATATGCAGCTATGATTTAATAAAAAGTTGAAAAAAAAAAAAGTCCCCTGGCTCTGTCTAGTGACCATAGTGATGTTCAGCAATGAGGTATGTAGCACTTTTTCTAGGACGACTTTGCAAACTTAATTGTCAGGCCTTGTATAACTGCAGCTCTGATGGCCATTCTAGAAAAAGAGTTCTGAAATTGCTTGAAAGGGTGGACTAGATGCTGGTGTTGATGTGACGTTTCCCAAACAGAGTACGTTCAAGGTGACCGAGGTGATATTTAACAATGAGGCAAGCAGCCAATTTTCTAGGATGAGTTCCAACCTGGTGTGATCATACACTAAAGTTCTTTTATATAAGAAGTCTACGTCCTTTTTATTCAACACTCCTGTACTTTAGACAAAATTTTGGCAAAAAATTTTTTAGTTTAGTTCAGTCTGTGGCAGGTCAAAACTCACATCAAATGGAGAGATGAGGAAATTAACAGTAGTAAGTCTAATAAAAGCTGCAATGAAGAATAGCTACAAAGACACAAAATAGATACAAAAGAAACAAACTCTCTGAAAAGAGAAGAAATCTTACATCAATTGTAAGTAGTATGAAGGAGTGTTCACCTTAATAATGCCTCAGCAACTTCCCACTATATTACTGACTTGAATGGTAATTCAATAATGACAATGATGACCTGGCGCCACCAAGATAAGGAAATATATCTTATACGTTCTACCTGAGAAAGTAGATAAGTGTACGTTATTTTTTAAGTTTTATTCAAAATGTTTAAAGTGGGAATTTTGGCTTAACATGAGGAAGGTTTTGCACTTATAAAAATGTCATTTTCTAATATTTTATGTAAACATGAATTTTCCATATTAACCTTTGAAAATTTTTGTATTAGGGGGCAAATAACCATTTAAAAGCCTATCATAAAGTCAGGGATACAGTGTTCCATAAAATTTCTTTTAGCTGAGGGAAGACCTTTATTCCATTCTTATACACACTAATTTTTTGGATTGAACACTCACAGTGGCAATCTTCTGAGTCCCTGCTTGGAAACAGACTTATGAGAAAAAGGCTAATGGGGCTGTGGGTACACATTTTATTTCCTCGTCTTGGCTCCACCGAAACAGAGCTGGGTAGATAAAGACAATTTTCTGATGATTGGGCGTAGTCAACCTCACAAAGTCACAGTTGTAAAGTTTTTTCCACACACTCTTTCTCCAAAGTAATAACAGAATTCATTGGAAGAATAAATTTGTATGCAAATATTTGCCTTGCACATCCTATTTTTAGACTAATTTAACTAAGAGTAAAATCAAGCTGTAGCACATGAGTGTAAGAGAGGAAGAGGAGATAGATTAAAGGCTCTGTATCTGGAGGGTTTAGGAACTAAGGGGCACATTCCTGGTGGAATATTATTATTACATTGGGGTTTAAAAAATTAAGGTGGTGAGATTTCATGGGCAAGAAGAGGAGTAGTGTTGTATGTAAGTACTATGATAAATACTCAGAAATAAGAACGGGCAGTTTGTGTTGAGAAATGTGGTGAGATTTCATGGGTAAGAAGAGGAGTAGTGTTGTATGTAAGTACTATGATAAATACTCAGAAATAAGAACGGGCAGTTTGTGTTGAGAAATGAGGAGCTTGGTGACGTGTTAGGGGAGTTTTACATTTGTTGTGACTATCTGATAGCTTTACTGGACAAAAGGAATCCAAAGGTGTTGGTGACATGAAAGAATGGGAGCTTGCCAGAGAGGAAAGGGTATAGGTTTTTGAGTCTAAAAACACAGGGTTAAAATTCTAAATCTTCCATGTGCTAGTTCCTAAGAACATGGCAAAGAAGCCTGACCTCTCTGAGCTTGAATTTAATAGCAAGTAAAATGGGTATAATCACATCTACTCAGCGAAGTAAGTGTCAAGCGTGTACGCTGCCTGGTGTAAACAGTCAAAAATCAATAATCACATCAATGAAAGTAATATTTGAAAAATATTTCTTTATCTTGAGTAGGCTAGATTAGGTTAAGAAAGACAGAACAGAGAAGCTATTGAAATAAAATACTTGTGGGAAGGTATTGGCTTAAGAAAGGTTTGAATTCAGTGATATATTGGGATGTAAGAATCATTAAGACTTATGAAAAAAATTTAAACAAACAATCGGTTGTTATGGTGACAACAGCCCTACAGCCACTTAGCATCCTAAACATAGCCTGCCTTCCACATTTCCTTGGTGGTAAGAAAACAGATGGTTTCTTCACATTGTTAAAAGCAAGATGCATTACTAGATCAAATGAGCATCTGAATTAAGTTACCGATCCTTCATCAACCTGCCCACAACATGAAGCTGCAGTGAAATGCAGACCCAGAGTGGGTCTACTGGGTGCACAGTACTGTAAAATTTTTATTTCTCCTGACCCATACCTCTCATTCACCTGAGAAAATCATGGAATTTAACCTTGAGCACTCTGCTTAAGCTCACTTGACCTTAGTTCCCTTGGTAAGAGAGTGTTCAAAGAGATTAGCTAATTTATTTTCCAGCTCTAAAATTTTATAATTTTAAGCACAGGTGAAAAGAATGAGGGCTTAACAAATAGCATGTTGAAAAATGTCTGGTCAGGCCCTTTCAGGCTCTGTTTCCTATAGCGCTAGTAGAGCCTCAATGAAAGGAAGGAAGAGCATCAGTTGGGCTAACTGCTCAATTTCGAGGTCAAGAATGAAGGATCACACGCACAAAAAATCTATCATATAAATTTGCAGACAATGTGCTAGATGAGGAAGGATCCATAGCACTTCCTCCCTCAATACAGAGAGTCAGGGCTGATCTAATTAGGGATCCATGAGGAAGAAACCATATCTGAAATTTTCAAGGGACACTCTGGTATGAGCTGGACACACAGGGCTGTGTGTATACAGTCTGGACTCTGAGACATGTGGCCCCTAAAAATCTAGTCCTTCCATTTTTTTTCTACCTTTTATCTCTCAAATTTGATGTTATGATCAATCCAAAACTCAGCACTCTGCCTATATAGAAGACTTTGTCAAACTCTAAGCATTCATTCATTTATTAGTATGTTTATATCTATTAAGTGCACTCAGAATGCCAGGGCCAGGTACTCTCTGGTCATTGGGGGTATACTGATGACAACAGAAAATTTTTCTCCCCCAGGGTTTATATGAGATTTTGGAAAGGTACTTACCCTGATGAACATCACACAATTAGTGAGAGATCAAGCTGGAATGATAACATAGGTCTCCATAATTTCAAAGTATATGCTTTTATTGATCCAGTATTATAAGTGCTTTTCTCTAAAAGAATCCTCTAGGATTCTTGGGTTTTGGTTATAGGGATAGTAGTGAAACAGTACTAGTAGATTCAATAGTACAATAGTATATTCTTCCTATGAGAATCTAAGAGGGCTTCAGAGGTGGGTGGCAATTAATCTGAACCTTGAAGAATGAGGAAAGGCAACGGTAGTTTAACACAGAGGGCCGTGAGGTGAAGCTTGGGGCATCCAGTACTGACCACAAGATCAAACAGAAAGCACGGGCTCTCGCAATGCCAGAGTATGATCTGCATTGTGATACAGTGGCCTTATTCTAAATGGCCCTCCTTGGGAATACTTAATCAGATCACCTCTGATTTTCCCTGCAGGATGAGATCCATTTTCATGGTTAATAACAATTACCTGGTGGGGTTGCCATTAGATTTAGAAGGGATAATATACAAAGTTAATTTATGTCACAGGCCAGTGTGCAGCCTGACACATAGTAGATGCTCAAAATAAATACTCTTTTTCTTTTCTTTTTTGATGGCATGAGGTTGATACTCAATAAAAAGCTTACTGAATCAATAAGTAAATTAATATATCATAGAAGCATAGGTCATGACTTGAGTTGCAGCACAGACATCTCCTGTTTGAAGGAGTGGAGACTGCCCACCCAGCACCCAGAGAACAAGTTTGTCTGTGTGTTGTGTTCTTTGTGAGTGATCCTCCCCCCATCAAAATTGTGCAAGGACTTGTCCACATATGATGGCCTTGAGAAAGTGATAAACTAATGGTCATAACAGTTTTGAACCATTTAAAGATAGATGTAAGGTTTGGGGAGGTAAAGTTAGAGGACACTTATCTATTAGCTTTATTGAACCTTACTTCTTGATAGATTGCTAGACTCATGTGATCTGGGTTTAGGTTTGCTATAATTCTATTGCACATTAAAATTTCAGAATCAAATATATCCCTAAAGTCTACAGATTGCTTTTTATCTTTGCACATCCGACCATTTGCCCCAACCAGCTAGAACACACAGTGTAGCGACTCGATGGCAAATAAGGAGGAAGAAGCTGTTTGATAGAGTACAATTAGTAAATGTAATTAACATTACAACCATCCTTCAGTTAACTAACCCATTTCCCCTTTCTTTTAAAGAACTACAATTTTCATGCATCACTTCCTCCTTGCCCTTCTTCCTCTCCTAGAGATTGATTAAACAGAATTTCATTGTATTGCTGAGGGACAGGAAAAGGAGGACTTTGGCAGAAAACCTAGTGAGAGTCCTGGATTTTTACATCGTATTTTCAGTGTTTATTCTTTTCTACTATCTTCATTAGAAGACAAAGAAAATGCTCGCCAGGTGCCCTTATCAGGACCTCCTGGTATTTCTGCACTCTGGAAGGAATGCATTTTGTATTGAGCATGTAACGTTAAGCACTGGGCTTGGCCATGGCGCAAAGTCCAGGTGAAACTTGGCTGAAGCCAGAGCAGAGAACATGGCAGCATTAGACTAGATAATTGCAAACACACTGTGCTAAGCAGTTAATGGTAACAACCCAGAGCTGCTATTGCCAGGGATATGGTTTAAGTGTGTCCATGTTTCTGCTCAATGGGAGATCCATTTTCAGTTCCTATCCAAGAGTGAAGTAACTGTCTGCCAAAGTAGTTCATGCTTATACTATCCAACACGGCCACAGACTTAACTTCCAAGACCTACGAGGCATTCAGGTTACAGAGACAGAGCTGAGGTCTTAAAACCATCTTTCCTTGATTTAACAACTCAAGTCTCATAACTATCTGTGTAATAGGAATACCGAAGCAAAGAGGGAATTGCCCAACATAGACACAAGGACGAGAGCAACTTGGAACACAAAAAGAGGATATGAATTTGATAACTCTTCATCATGCTGGTTAAGAGATATCATGAAACTTCTTGGTGAAAGAAAGAATTAGAGACTAATTTTCAAGACTTAATTACCATTTACAGATGGGTACATAGACACTTGTGGAATAAATGACATACAACTCTCTTTTGGGTGTTCGATGCTTTCAAATACCTTTACAAAGCTCTTAACTAATTAAAGGAATGCCTCTAAGTGTCATTGTACATAGACATTAAGACGGATGAACTTGCCTTCACTATTTTAGAGTTTATCTTAATTGTTTTTATGGTTTTACTCCTATCTCACTCAGTTTATCCTCCATTAGCCAGAGAGTTTATTGATTTTAAATGTCAGCATGGCTCACTTTTAAACAAAAACCATCAACGGCCTCACTTATTACTCAGAGTAAAATCCAAAGTTCTTTCTATGTCCTGAAGGCTCTAGATGACCTGATACTCAATTATCTCCCAGGATTCTCATTGAAGAGTCCTATCTGAGCACCCTACCTAGGGCAGCCCTGCCCCACTGCTATTTCCTACCTGTTACCATGCCTCATGTTTTATATTATAGCATGTGCCTTCACTTTGCATATTGGATATTTCCTTCATTGTTATTTGATTCCCTTTTCTAGAAAGTAGGCCTTGTAGAACAGGGACATTTTATGTCCTAACATACCCAGTAGAGTATCTGGTAAACAGGAGATGTAAATAAAAGCTTACCGAGTCAATGGATGTAAAATCTTTGCTCCTCTCTATATGACTAGGTTATAAATGAGAACATTGGCCATCTAATTAGTATGATAACAGACTGCGCATAATTTTCTACAAGCAGACATCTAAGCTCTTCTGTAGGCTGGTATTTGATAGATGCAAGTCTCCCTTTACTTACTATAGGGTGTAAGGTTATGATCAGAGTATTTAAAAATCTAAACACACTCCCAAAATGTGAATCAAATGGGTGTTCATTTAGTCAGGTCTCTGGTTTAGTGAATTAAATTTATAGGACTTAATGCAACACAAGCCACAACACAAGCCACAGCATAGCCTTTTTTCCCCCTCTCTCTGCTCTTTCCTTCCCCCAACCCTCCCTCCTTCCCTCTGCATGCTCTCCCTTTCCCTCCCCCCCATATTGGAATATTTTCTTCTATTTCAAGATTTAGGAGAAGAATTAAGAAAACATCAGTATCTCTCATTCATTTAAAAAATACTAGAGTAGTATATTAAGGTAATCAAAATATTAGCACGAGGTGATAAGAAGCGGTTTCCTGTGTCCCAGATGGAGATAACTGACAGTTAGAAACCTCAAATTTCCTAAGTATTCAAAGCGACATAGCCATAGGTGGCCAAGGCAGGATTCCTCTGCGAGGACACTCACTTTGAGTCCTGCTTTCCCTTTGGCTTTCCCCAATAAAAATCATACCTAAAATTTTAATAGCCCATAAAACGAACTTCAGATGGTTTACACGGTCTTAGATTTCATAGCTAGCAGTCGTATTGTATGACTTTAAAAACAATTTCTAGAAATTATAAAATCAGATACCTGATTTATAGGAAACAGCTTAATACAACCTGTTACAGAGAAGAAAGAGAATTCTGTAGAACTTTTACATTTAAAGAGCAACTAGATATTCTTTACACTATATAAGAGCATGTTAATCACTTATAATTAAATTGGTTAAATGCAAAGGAGAAAAGGAACAACTTTAATTGAGCAGTGGTCTTTAAAACTGCACTGAATCCTAAAATTTGCAACAGATTCAGGTGTGTTGCTAGAACATCTCAAAACTAAAGCACTTCTTTTTTATTTCCCACAGCCTTTGAGCATTAAAATATACCAAGACACAAATTAAAATATACCTAGATACCCCCAAATAAACTTTAACTACTTGTGTCTAAGAAAGAAAAATTGCCTCGAAGTTTCCTGAAATAAATTCCTCCAATTGTAAAGATGGGCATTGCTTAGTTCTCTATGCATTTCAATCACAGTTTTACAAGATAGATTTGACACAATTATACGTTTTAAAGGTCGTTAAATATATTTTTGTTGCAAGTGTTATATTACAGATTTCTTTAATTCAAACTGTATTAGTAGTTAGAGATTTCAATTCTATAAACCAAAAGTTGAATTTCTACATTTTACAAGAAAATTCAATTCTTTTCTTTTCAGTATATTTTAAGCCTGGTAGAACTCTAACATAATCTAGGCCAAACAATTAAGCTAAGAGTTAAAGATTCAAAATATAGTGCTGGCTGTTCTACTAAATAGCTTTGTGAATTGAAAAATTTTTTTAATAACACTGAGTTTCAATTTTCTAAACTATAAAATAAAAGGATTAAACTTGAACCCTCTACCAGTTCCAAAATAATGATTGTGTGATTTAGACATAAGACTTCTCAGAATCGCCCAGGACATACCCATTCATTAACTTCTAACATAATGTGAAAAGACTCCTGACCTAGACAAGATTATACATCTTGTGTACTTTACTGCGATCTCAGATCATTATTTAAAATATTGGTTTTATTTATATACGATTCTTTCAACATTAATGTTTTATTGTTCCACCTAAAACCAACAAATTGGTGCAGTAAGGAATGCGGGAAGCACATAAATTGATAATAGAGATGATGTAATGAAATCTAACAGATCAGGGGACAGAAATACAATTTTGCTTTTTAAATTTGTATCAGTAATGGTCACAAAGATCACTTTTTTAAAGAGGCGAATTTTCATTTAGTATAGTCTACTTGAAAAGCAGGGACATCTACAGTATTTTGTAAATAGTATATCTATTTTGAATTTTTAAATAACTAAGAAACTGGGAACATAATAATGTTGTGGAATCTATAAAATGAACATTAAAATGGAGAGTTATTTTTCCAGACTATTCTAAATAAATGATGTATTGTCCCCATCCGAAATCTTGATTTTAAGAGGCAAAAATTTTGACGTTTTCTATTGCAATGTGATGTGGAATTCCACATTTAAGGAGATCCTTTGATGCTCCACGTGTAGCAAAGCGTAGACAGTCTTCACAACGGGCAGGGCTCTTTCTCACTTTCTGTGGTTGAAGGATTTCTCTTATCATCCAGCCTTGAAAGGACTAATTTGATTTCTCCTAAGGTAATGAACACACAGAACCCCTTGGATACACAGCATGGTCCACAAAGGTTAGAGGAAATTAACCTGTTTGTAATTAGGAATCATTTTCTTTCTTTAGGGCTCCAGCAGGAAGCAGATGGCACACACAAAATTAGGTTAATTCCAGCGGGCTTCATGAAGGGACTATTTACAGACGAGAGCCAGCCAGAGGTGCGAAGCCACAAGAGATAGTGCGGTAACCTGGAGCTGGTAACAGCAGAGGCTCAATGACTACTAGCACTCGCAGAAGAAAAAGGAACAGTCACCTGGATTCAGAAGAAAAGTGGTGAGATGAAAAGGCTGCTATGAAGGGTTCTGTACCCTCAGGTCAAGGGCATAGCCAGCCTGAAGTGTCCTCATAGGGGAAGAGAGCTCTGGACAGAAAATGAATGTCCCAAACTCATTCTTCAACCCTGACATATCTTTCTGGAAGGCAGAGACTCTTGCCTGAGAAAGCAGAGAGTCTGAGAACCAAGCAAGCCAGTCTCTTTAGGCACCATCAGGGTGGAGAATCATGGAGAGAGAACGTAAGGAACAGATAGCAGATAGCCAGCATCTCCAGCTCCTGAGGTTTCATAAGATGCAAGAGGGTGAGGTAACAGAGGAGGCAGTGCCCAGTGGAAAAGGAAGAAAGCCAAGTCAGGCTTGCCCCAGGAAAGATAGTGAGTGTTCGTGGATCAAAAGGATGACTGAGGCTTCAGCAGGCAGAAAGAGAGAGAATGTGCATTTCAGTGAAAAAGCTGGCAGGCATGCAAAATCTGTTGCTTTGAGTGAGACGAAACTAATGCTGAAAAAATTAGAAATTAGAAGAATGGTGAAAATGAGTAAAGAAAGAATTGTGCCAGATCACACAGAATAGGCATAGTGGGAAACCAGAAGGGCATGGGAAGAGAGGCAGCGGAATAGGTCAGGTGCCAGAAAGCAGCACCAAAATGTGAGAGGAGCGCAGCTGAGTCAAATGCCAAAATCCTTGTGATTGGGAGATCATCTCCATTTGGAGATACGGGGCAGGACGGACGGCATGGTAAGAGTACACATCAGAAGAAGAAGCAGTTGTGTCTATTCACTGAATCAGGGCACACAATGACCCAAAAGAATTAGATCTCTGAGTCAGAATTTTCCACATTGAATAGAAAAATGTACTACTTACAATTATCCTTTATCATAATGATAGGATATAATCACTTTTAGCACAAGGTCTTGATTTCAATTTAATATATTTAGTTGAACATATTTAATATGTTATCAACAACCACATCTAAAAGCCTAACACAAAATATAACCCGATGATACCACTGTTGGCAGCTAGCGTCTACTGAGCTTTTTACACTGGAGTCAATGTTATTTTAAAAATTTTCTAGGCAAATTTTCTCTTAGAGTTAATTTGTAAAAAATCCATAGTTGAAGGGTAATTTAATCGGCTCATTGTGTCTTGGTATATTTTAATGCTTCAAGGTTGTAGGAAATAAAGGAAAGCTTTTTAGCCTCATGAGGTTCTAATAACATACTTGGGTACGTTGCAAGCTTTAGGAATTTCATATGGTTCTAAAGATGTTTACTTAAAGTTGTTTTATTTCTCTCTAGCATTTAACCAGTTTAATCATTAGTTACTAACATGCAAAGTGAAAAGATGATGCCTGACTCTGTGCTAACGACTTATCTTTAGTCCTCATAGCCAACTATGGTTTCCCCTCTCATAAACCTCCTTTTACAGGTAATACAATTAAGACTTAGAGAGATTTGGTAATTTGCCCAAAGCCCTATACAGGTAAGTAACACTGTTCAAGAGCCTAAGTGCTTTACTGATCAGGCTAGCCTGCCTTTAACTATAGCTACGGAGGGCGAAATAGTCCCAAGGATGGCAGGGAAACTTGATGGCAATTATGATCTTTTAAAGTAGAATAATGTAGGAGTTTAAGTTGGAAATTATAGAGATGCAATGACTTTAGGCAGAAAACCAACCACCATCATTTTGCTTTTTAAACAACCCCAAATATTATGACTAAGGTATGGTTGGTGGCTATTCTTTACGTGGCCACTTGGGCTACTGATTTTTGAATGAATCAGATCATACTGTGCTTTCCCAATGATTCTACGTTTATCTAAATGTGAGGCAACAATGTTGAAGTTTCAACAAAGTTATGTTTCTGATTTGCATTAACTTTGACTTTTTGTTTTTTTAACAGAGCCCTGTAAAGAATGTTTCCAGTAGCTGCTGTTTAAACTGCTAAATAAAAGACTAATGTAATCATTTTGTAGATTCTTTTATAGGCCACATACCAGCAATCTTTCCCTTGAAATGCAAAGGTGGTCAAAACAGACTGGTTAGACGATGAAATTGTATGCTCTAAATGGGCAGAGATGTGACCTAACTTAAGAAAATAATGTAATAAGTCATGGTGATTGATGGAATATTAAACAGTCATAAGACAATCCTTTTTAACACACTGCCTAAGTTGGGCAGACGTGAAGGCCATGCTTTAAGAATGCTCAGATAGTCTGTGAAAGTCTATAATAGATTTTATGTATTTAATTTCAGAGACAAGGTCTTATTATGTTGTCCAGACTGGTCTTGAACTCCTAGGCTCAAATGTTTTTCTGACCTCAGTGTCACAAGCAGCTGAGTCTACAGGCACACACCACTGCAAACAGCTAAGACTCCATTATTTTAAACTTAATTTAAATTTAGAGGCCAGGCCCAGTGGATTATGCCTATAATCCTAGCACTGTAAGGCAGAGGCAGGAGGACTGCTCGGGGTCAGGAGTTTGAGACCAGCCTGAAAAGAGTGAGATCCCCAATCTCTACCAAAAATAGAAAAATTAGCCAGGTGTGGTGGTGTGGGGCTGCAGTTCCTGCTCTTCCATGAGCAGGGGGATGGCTTGAGCCCAGGAGTTTGAGGTTGTGGTGAGCTATAGTCATACCACTGCGCTCTACCTGGGGTGACAAAGTGGGACTCTGTCGAAATATATACATATATATTTATATATATAAAATATACATATATTAATTTCATATTGCAACATAGATGCTTTCCATCAGTTCTCACAAAATGATCAAAAGACTTATATGTAGGTTCGTGGAATTCATTTGCATTATTTGAGTTAATCATTAATTAATTCCCATAAGCAGATGTGTAATTTGTGATATTCTGGGGCCCGGTTTACTGTAGAAACAAAAAAGGAAACTAGGATGTTCAGAGAGGAGCAGATATGGGCTCATGCCCCCAATTTGGGCGCCTATGGCTACAAGACTTTCTGCCACACTCTGGGACACCCAGTGACACAGGGAGTCCCTGACCAGAAAGGTCCGCTCCCTACTCCCCTGCCTTCCACACGTTTTTCCTTATAATGAGACTGATATGTTACCACTCTTTAAAGTGTTATTAGCTGATGTATCATTCCACAGTTAAATTTTAGAAGAGCATTCATTGATAGCTACAGGGAAAAGTATATACTATTATGTATTATTATGATCCTGTAATTGATCCAGAATGATTGGTTATAGGATTAAAAATATATCTCTAGAAATTAGAAAGCAAATTAAAAAGTTTTTAAAACACCATGACATTTTTAGTAACATGTAACAAAGTAAGCGACTTCAAAACTTAAGCTCAGCAGGAAGGACAGGTACTCTGACTGGCGGGTACAATAAACAGAACAGTTTCTTTGTATTTTTTCATGTCAAGGACTACACTTTCAACAATATGTGACAGTTGCTTGGTTAGAAGATAATAGATTCAAACATTTTATAGCTGGAAACCAGGTCAGTGTGGTATACGTGCCCAGCCTCCTGACTTGTGAGAATTTGTTTAAGTTAGCGTGTACAGTTGATGCTAAAAAATGTTCACTGAATAGCTAAGTGGATAAAAAAATGCACAAAATGAAGTTGGTTCTGTTCAAGAAAAGGAAATATTTTCTTCATCTACCTATTCTTTCCCTGGCTTCTTTACGCATGGGGAAACCATACAAAAGTATTTAAAATCTATCAATCTTTACAGTGATTGCCTTTTGGAAAGAAGTTAACTAAATATTTGAATGCTATTATGAGCAATGGTTTTAAAATGAAATATACATAAAGCGATGTGCTGGGAATCATTCCCTTTCTCTGTTCACTCACCCAGTTTCTACCGGTTTTGCTGTTAAGAAACTGCTATTATTAAGTTATGTGTCTTTAAACAGACTTTTTTTGTATATTGAACTGAATATGAATATGTTTCTTTATATTTCTAAAAGAGCAGCAAAGGGCACACAATAGTTTTCAATTTGATTTTCCCCTACATTGAAGATGTTTCTATGTTAGTGCCAGAGCTGGCTGGCTTGCCATATTTGTGACACGTTGTAGGCTGATCCCTAAAGTGAAAACTAATATTTTGCACAGAATAAAGACTCACCTTTATTGTTTCTTTTTCATTCAATCTCTAATTTCAAAGAGACAAATTGCTAATTCTTGATAAAATATGAATCCTTCATTTTTGGTTTTTTTTTTTTTTTTTTGCAGTTTTTGGCCAGGGCTGGGTTTGAACCCGCCACCTCTGGTATATGGGGCTGGTGCCCTACTCCTTTGAGCCACAGGTGCTGCCCTATAAATCCTTCTATATAATTTATTCATCGTGAAATCATGAATGCAAAACCTGTGAATCTTATTTCAACTTAATACAATTTTCATTGATACTTTTAAATATTCCTGGTTTAGTTTACATGTGAATGGGTACCATACCTTGAATATTTAAAAAAATTTTGTCTACAGAAAGTACTAATGTTAACAAAATATAACTAAGCATATCTGTATTGATTTGTAACCACTAGGGTATATCATCGCATTGTTTTTTGTCTGACAGTGGTATATTTATACTTTCATAATTCCCCTGACCTTACATAAAAATTTGCTTAGTTATTTATTTGACAGGTATTAAGCACTCATACAGCTGTGAAAGATGCCAGATGATTTCTGCCTTCCAAGAAATCAGAGGCAAGTGGCAGATAGAAGGTGAATATTGACAGAATGTTTAAATGAGGGCAACAGACAACGCTCCCGTTAGCATACAGCTGTGATCCCCACCCCCTGGACTAACACGGGTCTGTGGCCCGTTAGGAACTGGGCCCCACCACAGGAGGTGAGCATAGCTTCAGCCGCTCCCCATCACTCTGTCACTGCCTGAGCTCTGCCTCCTGTGGGATAAGCATGAGATTCTCAGCAGAGCGCAGACCCAACTATAAACTGCTGCCTATGAGGGATCTAGGCTGCGTGCACCTTATGAGAATGTAATGCCTGGTGATCTGAGGGGATAGAATGGTTCCTGGCACATACTAGCTCTCTTCCATTCTCATTGCCACCAGCCTCAATCAGGCTTTCTTTCATCTCCTCTGCACTGTGCTGGACTCGAGCGTGGTCTCTCCATCTCACTGTCTCCCCCACTCCTACCTGCTACAGCCATTAAGTTGCCATATGAAATGACAGCTCCAGTAATTTCACTCTTTGTGATAAAACTCAAAATAAATGTAAACCTCCATTGCATTAAAGGTTCTCCTGATTGTAGTTCAAGCATAACATTCTGGTTTGAGGATTTTTAAAGTCTCTTCTTCATTCCATATTCATATTCTCCTTCCCTCTGCCCAGAAAATATGTTACAATCTTGATTTATTTTCTTTTATTCATGCTGTGTGCAAGGAACACCCAACTTGTCTCTTCAGAGTTCTATCATAATCCACTTAAGGAGGTGAGCAACGTAGGGAGGTGGTCAGCTAGGGAGGTTCTATTGTGTAGCAATTTATACTCTGGCAGATACTTTATTTCTTCGTTACTTGTCTCCACACTTAGACTAAAGTTCTTGACTACAACATGTATTTTACTGATTTTAAGAATCAGACCCTTAGAACAATTTGAAACAACAATCACAAAAAAGCACTTAGATCAGGAACCAGTCAAGGTTGCCCATTGTCTCCTCTGCTCTTCAACATCATAATGGAAGTTTTAGCCATTGCAATTAGGGGAGAAAAGGTGATCAAGGGTATCCACATAGGGTCAGAAGAGATCAAACTTTTACTCTTCGCAGATGATATGATTGTATATTTGGAAAACACCAGGGATTCTACTAAAAAACTTTTAGAAGTGATCAAGGAATACAGCAGCCTTTCAGGCTCCAAATCAACACCCATAAATCTGTAGCCTTTATATATACCAACAATAGCCAAGCCAAAAAAACAGGCAAGGACTCCATTCCTTTCACAGTAGTGCCAAAGAAGATGAAATATTTGGGAGTTTACCTAACAAAGGATGTGAAAGATCCCTATAAAGAGAACTATGAAACTTTAAGAAAAGAAATAGCAGAAAATGTTAACAAATGGAAAAACATACCATGCTCATGGCTGGGAAGAATCAATATTGTTAAAATGTCTATATTACCTAAAGCAATATATAATTTTAATGCAATTCCTATTAAAGCTCCATTGTCATATTTTAAAGATCCCCCCAAAATAATACTTTGTTTTATATGGAATCAGAAAAAAACCTTGAATATCCAAGACATTTCTCAGAAATAAAAACAAAGCAGGAGGAATCACGCTACCAGACCTGAGACTCTACTATAAATCGATTGTGATCAAAACAGCATGGTACTGGCACAAAAACAGAAAGATAGATGTATGGAACAGAATAGAGAACCAAGAGATGAACCCAGCTACTTACCACTATTTGATCTTTGACAAGCCAGTTAAAAACATTCAGTGGGGAAAAGACTCCCTATTTAACAAATGGTGCTGGGTGAACTGGCTGGCGACCTGTAGAAGACTAAAACTGGACCCACACCTTTCACCATTAACTAAGGTTAGACGCTCACTGGATTAAAGATTTAAACTTAAGACATGGAACTATCAAAATATTAGAAGAAAGTGCAGGGAAAACTCTTGAAGGAATCGGCTTGGGTGAATATTTTATGAGGAGGATTCCCCAGGTAATTGAAGTAGTATCAAAAATACACTACTGGGACCTGATCAAACTAAAAAGCCTCTACATAGACAAGAACATAGTAAGTATAGCAAGTGGACAGCCCTCAGAATGGGAGAAAATATTTGCAAGTTATGCCTCTGACAAAGGTTTAATAACCAGAATACACAGAGAACTCAAATGTATTAGCAAGAAAAGAACAAGTGATCCCTTCTCAGGGTGGGCAAAGGACTTGAAGAGAAACTTCTCTAAAGAAGACAGGCTCATGGCCTACAGACACATGAAAAAATGCTCACCATCCTTAATGATCAGAGAAATGCAAATCAAAACTACTTTGAGATATCACCTAACTC
>CAUYON010173289.1:0-30647 GCA_963573935.1 Arctocebus calabarensis | reverse complement strand
CTGAAGATTCCTGGAGGCCACTTGTCTAGTAGGGAAGTGTAAGCCTCTATATGGCGTAGAGGCTCCACCAGGCATCCCCTTAAATGTTGTGAAGGTCTCACAAAAGGGTTTTTGAGCTGTACTTGAAATATTATTATTATTATTATTTTTAGGCTGGGGCTGGATTTGAACCTGCCACCTCCACCGTATGGGGCCAGGGCGCTACTCCTTTGAGCCACAGGCACCACCCTGTATTTGAAATCTTTATTCTGAAACCCTGCTTTGTTTGTAGGACTTTGGATTTGATCCTTACCACAAAGCCATTTACGAGAGAGACGGAGAACGAGAACCACTTTTATTTCAACCTAGAAAATCCTAGATCTTTTTATTTCCTCTAAATTCTGTTTAAAAAATGGGATAATTATTTTTGTAGTTCATTTCTCTTTTACTTTCCAAATCACTTGAAAGTTTGATAAGGCCACGGTCTTACCAAACTTTCTGCCCCCATGTAAGGCTCCTCCTTTTTTTTTCCAGCCTCCTTTATTATTTTCCTCACTATCCCTCAACTCCTTGGCAAGTTTCCCCAGGGCCCTTCAGCTGTCACTACTGCTCTTCCCTGAGGTCTTTCTACCTCTGCCTACTACCTAGTCGCAAAGTCAATGACACATGTTGCAGGTTTTTGTTACTTACTGCAGAACTCTTACTCCCAGAACTAAAAATTTGTTCCAGTTTTTAATCGATGCACAATAACCTATTCTAAACACAGTGACTTACATCAACAACAAAATTTTATTATATCACTTGTTTGTAGGTTAGGAATTTAGGCAGGACTTGGCTGGGTGATTTTTTTCTTTTCTTTTTTGGTTCACTTGGCATCTAATATGGTCACTTGGTGGTGTGCAGTTGTAAACAGGCTGGTGTGAGACATTCAGGATGGCATTATTCCCATATATGATGACTTGGTGAGAATGGCTAGAAGGCCAGGCTCAGCTGCGACTATCAACCAGACCTAACTTACAAGGACAGCTCAGGTTTCCCAGAGGGAATGTGTTTAAGAGAACTAGATATCAGTTGCAAGGCTTGTTATGGCCTAGGCTTTGAAGGCTACTACATTCTATATTGCTCAGGCAAGTCTTTAAAGCCAGCCCATCTCAAGGAGATGGAAAATAGATTTCATTTCTCAAAGGGAGAAATAGCAAAGAATTTGTGGCTGGCTTTAATGCACCATGCTTATCATTCTAAAGTTACCTTTTAAAAAAAATATTATCAATTCATAGATTTAAATATATTGATATGCTTTAATCCATTATAGCTGTTATTCCTTATTGATGCTCAAATTGTCTCATCTTTGGCTATTTGGAGACTATTTAAGTTTACCTCTGAATCTTTTGACATAAACCTAGTAGTGTTTGATAGTTCCCTTGTTATATGATATGACAAACTGTTTCAGGCTTTATTTTACATATTTCATCCCTAAACATCTTGATAGCCATTTATCCAAGAAGTTCTGCTATCTTTTAGTAGGAAATAGTATTTTAAGACCATAAGTTGGATGTTTGCACCAAAATGATTACAAAAACTGAAGAAAATTGTTTTTGCATATGTTTTTCCCATTTATTTCATTCAGAATGTAGCCGTTACATATCATTTAACTCTTTTAACCTTCTCTTTTAACTCTTAGTTGGACTTGTGCTAAAAATAACTCTATATTTAATGCTATCACTAGTTAATATCCCCCTAGTCATTTTTATGGCATGAAACGTATTCTTTAATAGATTCCTCTGGAATAGCTCATGGAAACAATAGTTCCTGAATTCTTATGTGTCAGTGACATCATTGGTGGCCTTCAATACTTGAGTCAGGTTTTTTTTTTTTTTTTTGAGACAGAGCCTCAAGCTGTCACCCTGGATAGAGTGCAGTGACATCACAGCTCACAGCAATCTCCAATTCCTGGGCTCAAGTGAGTCTCTTACCTCAGCCTCCCAAGAAGCTGGGACTACGGCGCCCACCACAACACCCGGCCATTTTTAGGTTGCAGCCACCATTGTTGTTTGGCAGGCCTGGGCTGGATTTGAACCCGCCAGCTCAGGTGTACAGTGGCTGGCGCTTTAGCCTATTGAGCCACAGGCGCCGAGGCTTGAGTCAGGTTTTATGCAAAATTCTTGGTTTTCATTTCTTTTCCTTGAGTATCATGAATATGTTACTTCATTTTCATAGGAAATAAAGTATTGCTATTGACAAGACTGGTAACAATTTAATTTTATTTTCATTATAAGTCACTTAGTCTTTTTGTGTGAATACTGAAAGGATTTTTTTCAACCTCAACATAAATTTGGGATATATATTGACATGCAGTTTATTGTATATAATTATGCTTTAATAAAGCTGTCAAAAATTACATATTGACGTCTACTTAGATTATATAAAAGATAAGTAAATAATCTTAAAAGTATGCTTATGTTGAGAAGTCTTTCATTAAAGTCATATGTTTATTAATAATTTCACTGATTGGTTTAGAAATTTGAATAGCAAATAGTCTCAAATGGATTCTTAATTTGAAACAGCACAAAAACAAGTATGCACAAATAATACTTTTGTTTTTATTTATTTATTTATTTTTTTGTAGAGACAGAGTCTCACTTTATCACCCTTGGTAGAGTGCCGAGGCATCCCACAGCTCACAGAAACCTCCAACTCCTGGACTTAGGTGATTCTCTTGCCTCAGCCTCCTGAGTAGCTGGGACTATAGGCGCCCGCCACCATGCCCGGCTATTTTTCTGTTTCTTTGTAGTTCCTCCAAGGCCGGGTTTGAACCTGCCACCTTTGGTATATGGGGCTGGCGCCCTACTCGATGAGCCACAGGCGCCACACAAATAACACTTTTAAAAGAATCAAGGTATTTTATATTTGAGAGGGAAATTCTAAAACGTTAGTTCTAAAGTCTATGTCAAAATTTCCTGTGCCGCTCCTCTGAAGAGTCAAAGTCAGCTTTAAAATGACTTTCAGATGATTGTGAGGCATAGCTAAGTTTGGAACCACTGCTTAAATAAAGTTCACACTATTTTTTTTTTTTTTTTTTGAGACAGAATCTCAAGCTGTCACTCTGGGTAGAGTGCCATGGCATTATAGCTATAGCTCACAGCAACGTCCAACTCTTGGGCTTAAGAGATCCTCTTGCCTTAATTTTTCTATTTTTAGTAGAGACTCATTTTTTCTCAGGTTGGTCTTGAACTTGTGAACTCAAGCAATCCACCTGTCTGGGCCTCCCAGAGTGCTAGTATTACAGGCGTGAGCCTCTGCGCCTGGCTGTAAATTTGTTTAATTTCTTTTATATTTTCTTTGTTTATATTCCCTATTTGCTATCCCATCTTTCTGCTGATTGCCTGTAGTTCTTTATCTGTGTTTTCCTGTAGTTTTTGTTTTTTTCTTTTTTTTGAAACAGAGTCCTACTATGTCACCCTTGGCAGCTGTGGTGTCACAGCTCACAGCAACCTCAAACTCTTGGATTTAAGCTATTCTTTTGCCTCAGCCTCCCACATAGCTAGGACTACAGGCACCTACCACAACACCCGACTATTTTTTGTTGCAGTTGTCATTGTTGTTCTAGCTGGCCCAGGCTGGGTTCGAACCTGCCAACTTTAGTGTATGTGGCTGGCGCCATAACCACTGTGCTATGAGCGCCGAGCCTTTCCTCTAATTTTTTGGCATCTTTTTAAAATAAAGTGACTATCTAGTAAATCCTATATCTGGGCTACAGGGATGGTTTCTATCACTTTCTTTTTTTCCTGTGAACATGCCATACTTTCCTATTTCTTTATGTACTTCATTAATTTTTGGTTGAAAACTGGATATTTTGAGTATGTAATCTGGTGAGTCTGGAAATTAGATTCTCACCCCTCTCCAAAGATCATTATTTCTTGCTGTGGGCTGTAGTCATCCATTTTTTTGTTTCTGTGTTTGTTTTTTGAGATAGAGTTTCAAGCTGTCCCCCTGGGTAGAGTGCTGTGGTGTCATAACTCACAGCAACCTCCATCTCCTGGGTTCAAGCTATCCTCTTGCCTCAGCTTTTTTTTTTCTGTCTATTTTTAGTAGAAATGGGGGTCTCACTTTTGCTCAGGCTGATCTTGAACTGTGAGCTCAAGCTATCCATTCACTTTGGCCTCCCAGAGTGCTAAGATTACAGATGTGAGCCACCACACCTGGCTGTACTATCAGTTTTCTATGGTCTATATATCTACCTCTTATCAAGTTATGATTAAAAAAACTCACATTATTGGATGACATTCCTTTAGTTCTTCATTTAATTGCTTTAACAGAACTGTAATCCTATAAATTCAGGCTCTTATCATATTAAGGGATATTTATTATAACTTGCTTTTGTAAATGTAGGAGCAATTATTATTTTGGGGGTCTCCCTGCCAGGGATGGTATTCCCCCAGTTATCCCACAGGACAAGCTCCCTTACTTCCTTTAGGACTCAACCCAAATGTCATTCTTTGTGAGGCCTTTCCTGGCCACTGCATTTTAAATTCTATTCTTTTCTCATATTTCCTATTGCCCATCTCCTAAAAGATACTACCATATTATATAGTCAACGTCTGAATGTGAGTTTACTCTGAATGGCTTTACTAAAGCATGCTTAATCATATTGCCCGTTTTCATTGTATTTTGAAGTAACTAAGATAAGTTAGGTGCAATTATTTAAATTTTGTGCTTAAATAGTTCGAGTAATGGTTTTGGCCTAAGATTCAAGCATGAAGCAGTCTAAAGCAAACCTCACTTTCAGGCCGCATTTCATAAGGCCTGCCAGTCCCTTCCGCTTTACTCGTTACTTCTCTCTGGCCTGTTCTGTGCCTGTGCTGGCTGGCTCTGGACTTCTCAGTAGGCTCCTCACCCTCAGCTTCCAGGTGAGTTCAACAAATTGGAGGCCCTGATGGGAGATAAGCAGGTGATAAGAGAGTGGGGTCAGGGTATTTATCTACCACCCTCCCCTCACCCCACTGCCTGCTCATACTAGTTTAGTGCCCCTTGGACACAGCTTCTAACAGGCAGCCTTTTCCATACAACATCATCTCAGGGTTCTATCCCTATCTTTCCTTTTCCAGTTCAGCAGTGGAAACTGCTTTGCCTGTCCCAGGGTATTGAAGGATCCATTGTTGGTTTCCTTAAACCCTGCTGCATATTTATAAATAGCTTCCTTATTAAACTCTTTCCCAAATGCTCCGATTGCACGTGCCATTGTTTCTTACATTTTCTGACCGAATCACGGGTCACTATAGCCTAGGAATTCAGTCTAGGTGAGTTGATCTACTCTAAAAACAAAAGCTTTTTGTAAACATGGTAAATGTGGGCCATTTTAAGTATTGTCTTGTAGGTGTGAAATAAATTCTTTCCTCTCCTTCCACTAAAGCCAGGTCATTCACGACTCATATTTCCCATCTGTAGTTCTCTGAAGCAGCTCTGCTGTTAAAAGGCCCTGCACCATCACAAACAACATTCCCTCTGCCCAGTCTCCCTCAAGTCATCTTTCATAGCAGATACTTTGAGATTAATAACCCTGGACTATTTACTCATAAAGTAATTTGTTTTTTTTTTTTTTGAGACAGAGGCTCAAGCTGTTGCCCTGGGTAGAGTGCTGTGGCATCATAACTCACAGCAACCTCCAACTCTTGGGCTTAAGTGAGTCTCTTGCCTCAGCCTCCCAAGTAGCTGGGAATACAGGTGCCCACCACAAAGCCCAGCTATTTTTTGGTTGTAGTTGTCATTGTTGTTTCACAGGTCTGGGCTGGATTCGAATCTGCCAGCTCCAGTGTATGTGGCTGGCGCCCTAGCTGCTTAAGCCACAGGCACCAAGCCAATTCATAAGCCAGTAATTTTTAAAAATATTTAATAGAGCACCTAGATTTATAGAATGGGAATGAAGTCGTAAACAACAAAGTTCCTTTCCTCATGAACCTTATATATGACCGGCGGTCCCTGATATTACTGAGGTAAGCAAATACATGAACAAGGTAATTTAAGACAGCACTAAAGCTGATGGGAAATGATGGAGTAGGGTAAATTGACTGAGAGTAATTGGGATGCAGGAGGTAGGTATTTTTTATGGTAGATCTTCTGTGCTGTTGTCTGAAATACGATCGATACACTTTAAAAACCAGGCACATAGGTGGCAAACCTAATTTTTTGTTATGAAAACTAAAATTCTGATTTGCCTTATTCTCAGAGAGTGGGCCATTCAAACTTCTCACTAGTAGAGGCTGCAGGTTAATATTGTTGTGGGAAGTTTGCATCTGAAAGGTACTCAGTTGCCACTTTAGAGTTTTGCATTGTTGAATATTAGCGAGGAAAGGATGACTTGGGCTTGGAAGGTGTGGCGGATGGGCCAGATCTGTTATCTACTTCTGCTTAAATGAGTGAGTTCTTTCTAATAAGAGTTCCCTATGCTTCCAAAACTCAGGAAAACCACTAGTTATTCTGTGGCACTGTTATGCTCTGTGAGAAGGAAATTGTCCATCCAGGCCAGTGATTTTTCAACCCATGTGCTACCGTGTGCTGTGAGAGGATCTACATTGTCGTGTGCCGCGACAAGTTTTAAAGATCATTAAATTAAATTACTTTCAAAAGTAGTTCAAAGCGCAGTAAGTTTTTTCAATCTTTTTTTGATCACCATAATTTAAGTGTGCTGTGGAAGTTTAACTATAGCTTCAAGAGTGCCGTGAGATAAAAAAGGTTGGAAAACTCTACTCTAGGCTGATGAATTAGAGGAAGAATGTGACGTACCCCACCCACTTGGTAAGCAGAGAGAGGTCTGGCTTACCCTGGGGTGGAAATCTCTGTGCATGCAGAAACTGCTCACCTCTTTGTGCTGCATCTCCACGTGATTACACGAGTTGTCATGTTGAATTGAGTTACTTAGTATATGTGAAAAATGCCTGATTTCCTATGAGAAGCAAGTTTATTTTACTACTACAAACTACATTAGTTGCAAAATGCTGCATGTGGAATACAGAAGCAAACACACACACAACACATACAGGGATGGCAACAAACTGCTCGACACACAGAAGTGGCAAACGTAGGAACTAGGCCTACTGTATTGATAGGAACATGTGGTGCACGGTCCAGTCTATGACATTAGGTCAACTTAGGGAGGGCGTCAACTACGGAGACCTCTACAGTGGTGTATGACATGGACATTATTTTTGAAACACTTCATTTAAGGTATAGCATTTTTGCACTGATAGTATAATTAATTTTGAACCCACGTCACACTATAGGCAAAGCACTGTAATCCTGCCCATCAGCTCTTGGAGATAGTCATTGCTTTATTTCTTCATGTAGCAGCTAGTCCATGTTGCTATCACAGAGATGTGAAAAATAAATTTAATGTGGTGTTTTCAGGCTTTATGAAAGGAACAACATCATGTGCTGTGTTCCCAGCTATACACGCACGTGTCACGCTCTGTGGTTGTGCCTGCAGGACAGTGGCCTGTAGCCACATGTGGCTGCTGAGCTTAGCAAACTGGGTTCTCAATGTAAAATACACACCTGATTTTGAAGACTTTGTGCAAAAAAATAAAGCAAAATATCTCACTGAAAGAGATAGCTAATATTAATAGATTATTTGTTGAAATAATGTTTTAGATAAATCAACTATATTATTCCAATTAATTTCACCTTCTTTTTATTTTAAATGTTGCTACTAGAAATTCTGAAATAAAATATATGTCTCCGATATGGTACTCTTACTATATTTCTACTGTATAACATCACTCTAAAGTATGCTATAGAGTTTTAATTACTATTTAAATAATTATTTGGTGTGTTATTCTTTTTCTTTTTCTGAGACATACCCTCAAGCTGTCGCCCTGGGTAGAGTGCCATCTCGTCACAGTTCACGGCAACCTCCAACTCCTGGCTTAAGCGATTCTCTTGCTTCAGCCTCCCAAGTAGCTGGGACTACAGGCACCCCCCACAACGCCCGACACTTTTTTGTTTGTAGTTGTCATTGTTGTTTGGCAGGCCTGGGCCACATTCAAACCTGCCAGCTCTGGTGTATGTGGCTGGAGCCTTAGCCACTTGAGCTTTAGGAGTCAATCCTGGTATGTTATTCTTGATCTTTGGCTTTCAATATTTTTTTTCATGTCCTTTTTTGGAGTGGGGGTAAGACTTATAGACTTGATTTATTCAGTTACTATAGGTTGAAACATTGGCATTTCGAGAACACTTAACAGGTTATGTTAGTATTCTTAACCCTGGTTGCTTCATAATATTCTGTGGAGATTAAAAATAAATCAATGGGCTCGGCACCTGTAGCTCAACGGGCTAAGGCGCCAGCCACGTATACTTAAGCTGACAGGTTCGAATCCAGCCCAGGCCTGCCAAACAACAATGATGGCTGCAACCAAAAAATGGCCTGGCGTTATGGTGGGCACCTGTAGTCCCAGCTACTTGGGAGGCAGAGGCAAGAGACTTGCTTGAGCCCAGAAGTTAGAGGTTGCTGTGAGCTGTGATGCCATAGCACTCTACCCAGGGTGACAGCTTGAGGCTCTGCTTCAAAAAAAAAAATCAGTGAAGACTACCCAAACCCTACCCCTGTGGTTTCTGATTCAGAAAGTTTCAGGTCAGAGGAAAAGTAGTCATCAAATGTGTATATCAGGAAACGAAAATAAAAACAACACCCCCCCATAGGTGAGTTGGAGTTGTGGATAACTAGTTTCTCAGGATACAAAAGGACATAGTACGTGACGTTAAGCTAGTATAGAGGGTGTGGCTGCTCCAGATACTGGCCTCAGTTGCTAAATCCAAAGTTCCCACTGAGCCTCAAGTTAGCACAGACCTGAGTGTAGCCCTGTTTTGAGGAAGCCCAGACTCAGGAAGTGTAAGTACTTTCCATTGACCTAACAGCAGAGTAAAGGTTTGGACCTTTGTGGGAAGATTTTTTTTTTTTTTTTTTTAAGACAGATCCTCAAGCTGTCGCCCTGGGTAGAGTGTCGTGGCATTACAGCTCACAGCAACCTCCAATTCCTGGGCTCAAGCAAGTCTCCTGCCTCCACCTCCCAAGTAGCTGGAACTGCAGGCGCCATAACACCCGGCCATTTTTGTTTTTGGTTGCAGCCATCATTGTTGTTTGGCAGGCCCAGGCTGGATTCGAACCCTCCAGCTTAGGTGTACGTGGCTGGCGCCTTAGCCCACTGAGCCATAGACACGGAGCCATTGTGGGAAGATTTATAACATAGCTGCCTCCCAGCTGTCAGACGCCATAGATGTCAATGTAACCTCTATGGTTACATTGTTGAGTCTGTTGAATAATGTAGATCTATTTTGGTGGTGCCACCTTCTTAAAGTGCAAAGGTACACTTTTCACTGCAAAAGAAGGAAGGTGCAAGAATTTCGTATCACGTCTTCCCCTCTAATCCTCTGGCTTTCCCTAGGTAGTAGCCGATTGAGATCATGACCCAGTCCCTGATGACAGTGGTTTCCTACCTATGTGTTATTAGAATGTGGTGGTTAGCATATGAAAAATGACATGGCCAATGGGAGGAATATGTATTTGTATGGCCTACCTTAATCCTGCAGAATCTAAATGTGTTACTGTTCTCTTGAATTCTCGGGAGGCAGCATTTTTCCTGAATGTTTCCCTTGGCTTCCTTTTAAGTACTATGTTGAGGGACGAATGGAAGTAGTGGCCATTTTTCAAAAGAACCTAAATAGGTACACAAACATTGTAAGCAATAGAAAAGAAGAATTTTGTGAATGGACCTGGAAAGCAGTTTTTAAAGAATAATTTTCATCTAAACTATGATAAGAATTTTCATACTTTGGGTAATTGTGGTGGATTCCACATTAATTAAAATTTGCTTTTTTTCCCCCCTAAAAACATGATCAAACCAAAACCAAATTTAGATATCTAGATTCCTTTTAGGAATAGTATGAAATACAACACCTACAGCTAAGTGCTATTAATATATTCTTATTTTTTTGCCTGATGGTCCCAATAAAGATACTCTGGAGCCTGGTATAGAGTTGGTGATATCTTGAGCACCACATCTACTATGCATGAGATTCATGAAAGGGTTTCCTTTCCGTCACCACATATGAATATGGGTTGTTTCCTATGAGGAAGGCACCAAAAGCACCACAACTGAATTTTGGTTTTTAATCAATGTGAACTTCTTTACTTCCCCATTTCAAAACTCTGCTGGGACTGTTTTAAAAGTTCTTAGTATGTTACATATTTTCTGTTTTTCTGGAATGATCACTCATTTAAAATGTTTTGCTTTACCATCTGGGTTTGGTGAGACCCAGAGCTTGTTGCTTTTGCCTCTTAGCAAAGTTACAGCAATGGACCTTATGTAGCTCTTTGCTACATTGCCGCTTTAGGTCATGTTTTTCTTACTGCTCCCGTACTTCCAACTTTGGCCTGGCTTCACAGCAGTTGGTTAGTATCGGTTTTTCTTGTGTTTAGTGCACAAAATGTACACTTCAAAACATGTCTTAGTTGTCCTGAATGAAGTATTTTATTTGCAGATTCCAAGAGTCTGGGCTTGACACCTAGGTTGTATTTCCTCCAGCCTGCAGTACACTCTTCTCAATCTCAAGTGCATTGCTTTCCAGATTATTTGGGGGTTATTACAACAGCCCCCTCCCCAGTGTGCATTTCCTTAGCTTCGATGTCTCTCCAAACCCTTTGATGTGTTGTGACTTCTGAAAATCCTTGAAGTTTTGGTAGGAAGACTCCAGTTAAATTATTTCATAGTTCTCTCCGTATGAGAGATTTCTTTGTGATTAGTGAAACTCAGTAGTTGCTTAGAGACTTTTGAACTGTAAAACAAAACTACAAAGTGGCCAAATGTTCCGGATACCTTGTCCTGTTTGGCTCCTTTTTAAGACCAGAGGATCTTTGGGGAGTAGAAACCAGGGCCCTTATATGAGGCAGAAACAGTTCAACATTTATAGCTGCATTCCACAAACCACTACACTTTCAATTGTTTTCTTGTTTCTGCTGGGGCAGTAATAAGAAAATCCTCTAATCTGTATCATTTGATGATAGAACTTCTAATTAGTCAAAGGGGAAAAAAGGGGAAGAGCAGAGCACACTCATGTAGGAATGCAAGCATCAAGAAATCCATCCCACTCTGCTTGGTGGAAACTTGATCAGAGAACACTCTGCAAGGGTTTCACTTTCCAAGCTGTTGTCTTGTTGGCGCTTTGATATTAGTAATTGCGAAGTGTCAGAAATGGAAAGTTCAGAATTTGCCAGTATTATTGAAATGACTGTAGGGAGTGATGTTTAAAAAAATGTTCAAATTCTTTTTGTTCCTAAATACATATGTATCGAAAGAAGGTTCAATTCAGTTAAAAATGCCATCCCAATGCTATTTAATCTCTCCCTGCCCAGCTCCCTGCATCCTGCAAAGCAATCCCATACTTGTTTGGGGGAGGGAGAAGTACGAGGCTAATGTATGTCATGCTCCGTGATTGTGTGAGAGCAGACCTGCTTGAACAGATCAGACAAGACAGATAGGAGGTTGTATGGGTTCTAGCCACTGCATTTCTTCCCCTCATAGTGCCAGATCTGGGAACACTTGAGAATGTACATGGAAGGGCAGCGAGCCCTGCAGAGTGGTGAAGAGTGAGGACTCTGACTTCCTGCACTGAGGTTCTGTCTGTACTCTTTAGTAGCTGTGTAATTTTGGGTAGGTTACTCAGCCTTGTGATTTTGCTGCCTCATTTACAAAATAAGGATGGCAATACACCTCACTAATTGAATCATTGTGAAGATTAAGCAAGTTAATTTATGTACGGCACTTAGAACTGGCCCTGGCACCGAATAATCTCTTAGGTCATAGCTGTTCTTGTTTTAAAGTATTAAAACTAAATCACTGGTAATAAAATAATTAGTCTGACCATCCTCAGCATATTTGCAAGTAGTAGGGGACAGCATAAGTCCCATAATTACCCCACCCTCTAGAAGGGAAAGCTCATTTCACAGATAGTCTAGAGGGGAAAAATCGAGTCTTCAAAAGCCCTGTCGGGAGTCAATTACAGAGTCAGTTAGAGAACCCAAGCTTCCTAAGTCCTGGTCAGCTGCTGGACCACAGTCAGAATGAAAGATGCTGAACAATGGCTGGGCTGTTCAGAGCCTGACCTTCCTGGTCCAAATGGAGACTCCAAAACAAACAAACATGAGTTCTTGTTTTTGTTACCCTGGGGTGGAAACTGCTTGAGACTTTGGGGAATTAGGCATTCATTACTTTGAGTCTCTCAATGTCTTGGGCTTTCTTGAAAGTGAGTTCCTGTCATTACTTTGTGGGTCTCGATGAAACAGATGCTTTCCAATTTTGAGATATTAGTTGAGTTTTCCCTGCCAGCAGTTTGTCTTTTCATTCAACTATACCTGCTCTCACAGGCTCCCTTAAATGATAGAAAATAATGTATTTTAAAAAATAATTACAGAAACATTATAGCATCCATTAATTCTATAACAATGCTCAGTAATCTCCCTTTCATAACTGTAGTCATTTGAAACACACCTATGTTAACCACACACTTTTCGTGTTCTCCAGAAATTCCCAATATGGAGATTGAGTATTTAGCCTCTCCCTTCTAGACAACTGCATACTCAGAAGTGTTGGTAAATTTTATTTTTATTTATTTATTTTTATAAAATCATAGAAGTTGGTAAATTTTAGGATCATGATCATCTGATCATCAAATTATCAGGTTTGAAAAGGGCCCAAGGCAGGCTCTGTGGTATTCTTGGCACTTTAGAAGCAGCATGCCATGGGACTGAGGGGGTGGAGAACAAGACTGTCTCCCTTCTTCATCTCCTCCCAGCAGAAAATTTTTTACATTTCATATATCCTGATCCTCTCCATAATATTTGTTTTAAAGAAAGAAAAGATGTTCTTGTTGGAATATTGTTTGGGAAACAATTATCTAGTGCATTTTCCCCCCTCATTTCACCCAGGAGAAAATACATGGCAACTAAATACCTTAATTTTCTGGTGTCTTGAATTTGAAAACCAAAAATAAAAAAAGTTGGAGATTTCTTCTTTGAATTATGTTATTCTTCATTGTGTTATTTCAATTTTTACTTTTCTTTTCTTGGCAAACCTGAAGTCTTTCTTGATTTTTAGTGCCCCATAACCATATCTTACTTTAAGAAAGCCCAATACTGTTTATCAAAATTCAAGTTTCTAAAACTAAAGAGAATCATTAGTCACTGTTCACAAAACCAGTGTTCCTGTAAATAATGAAGCAAAAGTTTCAATGGTGCATTCAGATTCACTGTTATTCCTACACTCTGCTTACGTAGGGTGTTTGAGGATTTTCTTTATGTTATATATCAAAGTATACTTGCATTGAAATTCCTATGAATAAATAAGTTTAAAATAATAGCCTGCTGTTTGAAGAAGAAATATGCTTATGTTTGCATTTAAGCAAGATAAGGAAGCATTTTGTGTTTTTGTTTTCATTTTTATAGATTGGGAAACTAAGATGGTAAGGCTGTAGAGAAAAGGAAAGTCAAACACACTGAGAGTTAATAATATTATTAATGTTAACCAAATGGGGAAATCGCTTTTATTTCTTGGCTTGTGTTTCTTTATATACTTTTATTTATTCCTTTATCTGTTCGAGCATCTGCTGTGTGCTGGACTTTGTCTGGTGCTGGGGGTGTAATGGAAACAAGGCACCATCTCTGCCCTTGGGAAGTTTGTTGTTTAGAAGGAGGAGAGGCAAGTGGCTGAGCAGTTACAATAAAGGGTGATGAGGGATGAGGGCTATAGTCTGGGTAAGCACTGGGAATTTCCAGAACACACAGGAGGGCACCATCTTCTGTCTGTAAGGGATAGAGACCAGTCAGGGGAGGCTTCCTGGATGAGGTAATACCCAGAAATGAGACATCAAAAGCAAATAAGGAATCGGGAAAGGATTTAAGAGGGTCACAAATTCATATTAGTTAGAACAAATAGTGTGGGCAAAGGCCCACCGGTGGTGGTGAATGTGGCTTATAGAGGACTGCAGGCAGCTCTGTATGGGCTGAAATGGGGGGAGGAATGGGGAGAGGTATGTCCAGAAGGGCTTTTATGCCATGCTGTGGAGTTAGGTCTTAGTCTTCAGAGTGATGCAAAAATTTAAGCAGGAATATTTTATTTCAACTTGCAGTTTTGAAAGATCACTGGCTGTGATATGGGGCATGGAATAGAGAAGACTATAGCTGGATAGATAGCTATGCATTCGTGTAGGGGATATGGAGCTTCTCAACCAAATGAAAATGGAAAGGGAGGGAAGTAGAGGCATTTAAGTAAAATTAAGAAGGTGGCAACAAAAGAGTTTAAGCTGTATCATGGCTAAAGATAGGGAGGATTCAAAGATGTCCCCAGGGTCCTGACCTGGGTCACTGGTGGCTGGTGTACTAGTTTCCTAAAATAAAATGTGAAGGGGAGTGTTTGGAAGATGGAATGATCCTGTTAGTCCTGAATGCCTACAGTTTGGATTTCCATGGGTTAAAAAGGTGGAGATGTCTCATAAGGAGTTTAATATATGGGTCTGGTGCTCAGGGAAAAGCTCTAACCCGGTGTTACAGAGTCAGTAGGCTCTAGCATGTTAGGAGGAAATTGAATTATGTAGAAGAAAAGAGAAGAGAATGATAACCTGAGTAGTTTGTGCCCATTGTTATAAAAAGAATTGGCACGGGCCTTGCTTTGCACAATAAATGTGTCTCACCAAAGGTGTGCGAATCAAACTTTTATAAATTGACTTTAAGTTCATTGAAGAGATTAATATTTTAATGAATCTTGTATATGAAAAATGGTTTCTTTAATAAAATTAATGCCCTTCTACTGTATCTTCTTTCAAAAGATTAGCATATTAAATTTCCTTAAATCAAGTTATAGATAAACAACATTCCTTTAAAGAGTCAGCAAATGTGACTGGACTCTAAATGACACTGTTGTTTTCTATTTTTTTTTTTTTTAAATGGGAAAGTCTGAATAAGGGATTCCTTTGAAAATTGTTAGGCATCTTTTAGAGATGGTAAAATTAAATTTGTTGTTTTTATTTCATTTGCAAGGTTCTCTACTTAGAAGAAATTGGAGGGTGTTTTGGAAACAACAATTTGATGATATCAAATATAAGAATTTTCCCCCTCAACATAACTTAATATTTCTGCTGTTCTTGGAAATCAGAATAGACAGCAGTGTCCTGAACTCAGCTTCCAGCTAGCCATGTGGCAGCAGACGAAAAAAATTTCGCATTCTGCAGTCTGTTTGCTCGCCAGCTTTAAAAACATATCAACAAGCTGAGAGTATCAAATTCACATGTCTGTTTTTCTATGGCAAGTAAAGGTTACCCCTTAATGTATTATGGGGGCGAGATCATGGAGGAAAAAAGTTACGTGGGAAGCACTTTCCCTTGCAGAAATGGCTTAAATCATGGCTTCTCCACTTGATGTGGTGAGAAAAATGAGGATTGATTCACTGACGTTTTCCTGACCCCCTTACACTCATTTACTTCAAGTTAATCTAGTTTAAAAATGGAGTAATATTGATAAGCTTTAGATTTAATGTGGATTAGGAAGGCTTTCCAAGTTTTTGTGGAAGTGCTATTGAGAGAATTGGGGTTCCTAATTATTTAATTAAAAAATGGGGTGGTGCCTGTGGCTCAAAGGAGTAGGGCGCTGGCCCCATATACCGAAGGTGGCAGGTTCAAACCCGGTCCCGTTCAAAAGCTGCAAAAAAAAAAAAAAAGTATCCAAGTTGCCTCATGCATAATTCTGCATTATGTGTGAAAAACGACAAGATTGTTGTTCCATGTGCTGTCTGAATTTTTATTTACCTATACATGTAACTCCATTGCTGGACGTGACTGTCGCGGATTCTCCTCAACTCACCTTCCTAGGCATGTTTCTAGATTGGAAGCTGGAAGTACTTTCCCCTTCGACATATTTAAATATCTCATAATTGTGTAACTAGCAATTGTTGCTCCTACTCGACAGAAATAGATCACATCTATGTGCTGCTGATAAAGCATACCTTTGCCCTTCCAAACTAATTGTTGTAGCATTTGAATAATCCACATGGATTAGACACAGCTAGGTGGAGATCCAATTGACTATATTCTTAATTTGCAAATATCAATACATTATTTTTAAGCCCCTTCCTCTTTGGAGGCACTGGGCAAGTTCAAGGTATTGCCCCTCCCTCCACTATTTTCCTTTAGGAATTTGCAAACCAATTAAGAAGCAAAAATCAAAAAATGTGATGAGACATGAGAGCAGATTTTCCCCCTTAAAGGCAGTGTTTCCAAGAGCTGCATTTTAAGCCTTTTCTCTTTTTCATTTCCTATCCTCTTCTTCCTACAAGCCTGTAATTATGAGGAAAAATATATCTCCATCTATATACTCCTGCAATCCAGGCTCATATTTATAGGTATCTAACTTCTGGACTTTTCTCTCTGATGTTTCACACAATGTCCAACTCACAATGTTAGAATGAATTTATCATCTTCCTCAACTCTGCTTTCACTTCTGATTCCATTTTATATGTACCTAGTTGCTCAAGCTTTAAGTATGAGAATCTTCTTGACTTGTTCTTGTGTCTCACCCACACGTTTAATTAATAGCGGAGTTCTTAGAATTCTCTATCCTGTCTCAATCACTTTCTGATGTGTGCACTTCCCTTGTATCCCACTTCTGCCATTTGATTCTAAGCCTCTCTTCCTTCTCATCTGGGTACTTTGACAGCCTTGTCGTTGGCCTCCCTATCTTTGATCTTGTCTTCTCCTAATTTATTCTACAAGTAAAAAATAAATTTAATGATGTCATTCAATTCCTGCTTGGATGCCTTCAATAAATCTCAAGATATGATTTACGCTTCTTACTCAGCATAAAAGATCCTCTCACTAGCTTCATCCACCCACCATGCCAGTCAGTACAGAACTTATAGCTCTTTGATGTCACCCTGTAACTAATTTCTGCTAATCTACCAAAACTCAACTCAAGCATAAGTTCCTCCTAGAGGGCTTTCTTATTAACCCTCGGCAGAGTGTCGTGGCATCACAGCTCACAGCAACCTCCAACTCCTTGGGCTTAGGCGATTCTCTTGCCTCAGCCTCCCAAGTAGCTGGGACTACAGGTGCCTGCCACATGCTCGGCTATTTTTTTGTTGCAGTTTGGCCAGGGTTGGGTTTGAACCCACTACACTCAGCATATGGGACTGACGCCTTACCCACTGAGCCAGAGGCACCACCCCTAGAGGGCTTTCTGAGCCTCAGGTCTTATTTATTCATATCTTTGAGAAGCCTCCACACCTTACTGCACTTGTCAAGTTACTTATCCATCTTACGCATCAACTGAGATCCTAAAGGGCCAGGTCCTGGCCTTTTGTGACTGTATTCCAGTGTCTAGCACAGAAAGGCTCAAGAAATGCCTCTCAAGTAGGCACATCCGCACAATGGAAGACTGTCTAGTAATGGAAGCAGACGTGCTGGTGAGACGTGCAGCAACTCAGGTGAATCTCAAAATAATCATGCTGAGAGAAAGAAATCTGACGAAAGTATATACTGTATGTTGCTACATCTGTGAAATTCAAGGAAATAAACATTAAGTTACAGTGAGGAAGAAAGCAGATCAGCAGTTGCCTAGAAGAGGCAGGGGTGAAAGTACTGATAACAAATGGGATGCAGACAATTTTGGGGTGATGAATTATGTTCATTAATGTCTTGAATTGTGATCATGTTATTTCACAGGTGTATAAAAACGTCAAGAGTTTTCAAATTGCACATTTTAAATGTGTGCAGTTTAATACTTGTCAATTATACCTCCGCTGAAAATAATGCTTATGAGGCATAGGAATGGCTGTGTCAATGAATGCATTTGACTGTTCTAGGACACATTTGGTCTATTCTGATAGACAGAATCCTATCTGCTAATGATAATGGATTTTTGACAGTAGCACTCTGTGTGCTTAGGCTGATGGTCCTCCTCCATCACTTTACCATCCTTGTTCTTAACAGTTGTTTAGCAACTAACTGTCCTTTGCTCCTAAGGCAGTGTCAGACTGAATTGTTTGAGGTATGAGAAGTAACTGAAACTTTGGCTTGTGCTATTAAGATTTATATTCTGGAAGAAGCAAAGACAGAGCTGGAGAAGGCAATCAGGAGAGGAGATCCAGGCCAAGGCTGGGACCAGAGGACTTCTGGCTTCAGTGAATCTTGGAGCATAAGAATATTTGTATTAAGAAAAACTGGGTGGCTCAGCACCTGTGGCTCAACGGGTTAAGGCACCAGCCACATACACCTGAGCTTGTGGGTTCGAATCCAGCCCGGGCCCGCCAAACAACGACAGCAACAACCAAAAAATGGCCGGGCGTTGTGGCGGGCGCCTGTAGTTCCAGCTACTTGGGAGGCAGAGGCAGGAGACTCACTTGAGCCCAGGAATTGGAGGTTGCTGTGAACTGTGATGCCATGGCACTCTATCCAGGGTGACAGCTTGAGGCTCTGCCTCAAAAAAAAAAAGAAAAAAAGAAAGAAAAACTGGGAAGCAAGATACCCTGCTAATCCCTTACTGAGAAATGCACCCAGAATAACTGAGGCAAGTTCACTATGTGGTCTATGAAATCAGAGTTAAATTCAGCATGACTTTAGGGTCAAGGAGAAGACTATCCCCCACCTCCAACAACATTATTCTCCTGAATTTGCCTAAATTCCTCTCTTGGGAAGTAGAACCTTTTACCTATTAATATAATGAGAAACGAGACTAAAAACTCTTAAAAGAATGATTGTATTTGTGAAAGTTAATTTCAGTTAAAGTATAAATAATATCACATTTTGTTTGTTTTCTTTGGGAGAGTTAAAGAAGGAGCGTAGTAACCTGAGTTTGGGAAGGGGGAGAAATTCTCAGAAATGCTGAAAGGAGGCTCGAGCCAAAAAGACAAAATTTTCAGGTGTTTTCATAATTTTGGCAGCTCTGTTATTTTTCATTGTTGTACTGACAAGTGGAAGATGGGTATTTCCTCTGTCACCTCAGAAACCCTTCGTCTCGGCTCAGCGCCTGTGGCTCAACGGGCTAAGGCGTCAGCCACGTACACTTGAGCTGGCAGGTTCAAATCCAACCCGGGCCCGCCAAACAACAATGACGGCTGCAACCAAAAAATGGCCGGGTGTTGTGGCTAGCGCCTGTAGTCCCAGCTACTTGGGAGGCGGAGGCAGGAGACTTGCTTGAGCCCAGGAATTGGAGGTTGCTGTGAGCTGTGATGCCACAGCACTCTATCCAGGGTGACAGCTTGAGGCTCTGTCTCAAAAAAAAAAAAAGAGAGAAAAAAAAAAGGAACCCTTCGTCTCATGGATGCAGCCAGTCTGCATAGATAAGAACAAAGCACAATGAGTGGTTATCTAAGGCATGTTTAGCTTTCCCACATCAGCGCAGGACAGCCAAAGAAGCAATTCCAGATAGCCATTCCATCAGGGGGCCATTTATCTTGATCTCTCTCCATATATATAGTGAGTATTCTAGAAACACACAAAAAAGTATGTGATTATAAGATCATTTCATACCCATAAGGACTTTTTACATTTAAATAAGGACAGGAAAGATTATGCAAATAAAAGGACAAAAGAACAGAAGCAGAGGAATCATCAGGAAAATATAAACATCTGCAGAATATAGGGACATTTTCCTAAGCTGTATCTCCTGTCCATGAGCAAACAGGGTTGTTGACGTGATTCAGGTTGAGCAGAGCCACACAGGTTAGTTTGGGAGGTGATTTCTGGCAGCATTCTGAAGGAGCAGCAGCATGAGTTGATGTTGATGCTCTGTGAAGACTTCTTGGCTGTAGAGGTACAAGTATATATTTTAGGAGACTCCTAAGTGCTCCTGAAATGTGAAATAGATTGAGAATCAGATACCCACTGAAATGTGTCCTGGAGGGCAGGGTTGGAACATAAACAAGAAAAAAGCAGAGAAATCATCAATTGTACCTGTGAAGTTTGGTGAAAAAATTAATGCTGAATGTATACAGCATGAAAAAGAGAGCAAGAAGGAAAGAAAGAGATGAATTCCTGCCTTCACTAATGAATTGTCAGGGAATGGCTTCTTCCAGATGAAAGTAACCCTGAGGATTTATTAGGCCTTTCTTGTGTAGAGGATT
Organism: Arctocebus calabarensis; assembly: GCA_963573935.1. Classification (NCBI taxonomy): domain Eukaryota; kingdom Metazoa; phylum Chordata; class Mammalia; order Primates; family Lorisidae; genus Arctocebus; species Arctocebus calabarensis. The sequence goes on along the minus strand of CAUYON010173289.1, from coordinate 10,515 downwards.
CTGGTAGAACTGAAAATCAAAAGACTGATCATTGATAGCAAAAGTAATTTATGGTGATGGTTCCAGGGAACTCAGTGCTAGCTACTAAAGAGGGTCTTCTGAAAATATTAAAGCCTATTATAATGCAAGAAATTCTGCCAAACAAAACTTAGAGAGGAATGTATACCAGGCTAAGGATCAAAATGACTCATCTCTTAGTAAAAGGAGTGAAAATTTTAAAATAACTTTGTTTCATTAAGAACTTTGTAACAACAACAACAAAAAAGAACTTTGAAACAATTCCTTCCTTCTCTACCTGCCCCCGGTCTCCCTTACCCCCAGCCTCCACTTTATTTGGTTGTCATTGGCCTCTAATCTGTCATGATGCATGTAGCAGGGCACGTTGTAAAATAATTTGATGTTCATTTATGGGGAGAGGAAAAACATTTCCTAAATCTTCTTTCCAGGCCACCTGTAACCCAGTGACAGGGCTAGCTAAGTAAACAGGAAAGCCAGCATCCTCAGCTTCAGTGACCAAACACTCAGACAAGGACCTGTTCTCTGGGTAGGTGAGGCAGTCTTGATCCAATTCTGAACATCTGCTTTTCTCAACCTTTCTTTTCCCTTGATGAATAAAGTCCTTGACTATATCAAGTTAAAAAAAAAATGTTCCCCTTATTAGTTATGAACTGGAAGATTTAGCTGATTTGGGGTAAATTGAGCTTCAAAATTTGGGGAAGTGTAAGGAATGGGTAGAAAAAGAAACCAAATAGACCCATTGATTAAAGAGCATGTAGAAGAACACATTAGAAATCGTTAAGCATTTTGAAAAATTTTTTTAACTCAGAAAATATTCCTTTTTGTTGCTAAACTTGGGGTATGTGTGTTAAAGTAGTTAGCAAAGCAGGTGACTTTTAAAACTGCCTGTATCAAGCAGAAAGGAAGGTAGAAATTCACGTATCATTCTATGTGCAGAACTGGCTCGGACCTCTAGAGTTCACTTCATATTCTTGATCTGCAATTACTTTTTGAGTATAGCACAGCCTTGGCAGAAGACTCCAACTTGCTAGAACTGTTCCAAAAAAAAAAAAAAAACTCTGGCATTTCCTGTTGGTTGGAAGCTGTTTGGCTTTCTGCATTAGTATTTAGTGTTATCATTGGCCAAACACCTTTGCTGGGTAGAAAAATACTGGTGCAAATTTTACTGGTGAGGTGGGAGTAGAAACCATAAAAATTCTCAATTTCCCTTTTAAAAACTTAACTCATTTGTCCAAGAGGAATGAATACAGAAGGACAAGAGATTTTAAACTTCCCGTACATCTGGGTACAGCAGTGTATTTTGACTCCAAGCACAATAAAACAACCTTACTTGCTGGTGGTATATGACATAATGACCCAAATATGTTTTTAAAAAATCATTTATTGCTGTACATAAACAGCAAAGTTAGCGCAAGGGATGATAAAATAACACGAGTAATTCTTCCTTTAGCTGGGAACCATTGGGGCGGCCCATTAGGATTCCAGATGTAACTGTGTGTGCTTTTCCATTTGTTTTCCAATGTCTAGTGCTTATGCCCTTGGTACCTTGACGGTGCTTGTCAGGCGTGTTGGCTTTTCAGCTTGAGGTCTTCCTTGGAGAAACACAGTGATCAGGCTCTGGGCTATAAAGCACACTATTGTCTTGGGCCCAGTTTGTTGAGAATATAAGACCGGGGGCAGCCTCCTGCCAAAGGTCAAATACCAGCTTGACCTAAGTTCCTCAAATCAACACTGGACCTCCCCAGACAAGAGACAACTTCAACTCTTCTTGAAGAAAAAGTGGTTTTATATTTTTTTCACTGTAATAGCAGGGATTGTTAGGGTACAAATAAGCTCAAATACATTTTGATAAATTATTTATTATGGTTTCCCTCATGAAAAACTGCTCCCAGGGCCAGAACCTTATAGATAAAAAAATAAATAAATAAAAAGTAAAATTCATTCTAGTGTTTATTTGAGTTGTTTCCCAGTCCAAAAGACAGTCTGATAACCAGGAATGTAAGACTTAGTTGTAAAACTGTACTGTACCGATAGAATCATTGTATTTTAGGCAGAGAAGGAAAGCAGCTAAAAATAGGACCATAGCTAATTTAGCAAGTGCCCTGACTGCCAAAAATGCATGTCTGAAATCAGGTGGGTGTTTCTTTATGAGTCACTTAGCCAAATGTAAAATTTATAGCCCAGTCTTGTGCAGACTCTAGCAAAGATTCAGAGCATCAGTTTATTACAGGGCTACTATTAAGGATGCTTAAAATTCCCCAGCTTTACACTCCTCACCCTAGGGGTCTAGCCTCAGCTAGTTATGACTGGGCCTGGCCCAAATGCTCCTATTAGGCCAGGATTTAAGTATTCAACAATACAGTCAGGCCCTTTCTGCAGAGCTGACTGCTGTTCCTCATGGGGAGCACAGCTCACTCCTCCTGTGTCCAACAACAGCAACTTCCCTTGGCTTCTTACCACTTTTCACCTGTGCCCTGGCTTAGCAAATTGAAGAAAATAATGCTTAAAGAAAACAAAATAAATAGCATATGGTTGAGTGTACTCTGGGAAGAATAAATTACAGCTGCAGAGGAGAAAAGTGGGCTGGTGGATGCACACGGGTGTACTTGTTGCTGACACACCGAATACTCAGCACGCTGACCTCAATATGTACCAGGCCCACCACCATTAATCACTCTGCATAATTCAAGCCAGAAATTTCATGAGCTCAAGGGATTGGTGAGCCCATGGAGTGGGAATGGGAACTAAGAAAGTAAACCGGAGGCAAAATGCAAAATAACAAAGTAGCCCAAGATGAGGTGGTCAAGACTTCTCAGTGCCCGTGCAACCCATGTGATTTTGGATGAACTTTATCCCATGTGAAATCAGATGGAGTACAATCATCTGAAGAGCTTCATCCTCTGAAGTAGTTTCATTCTCTCTAATAAATAGTAAAGTAATTATCCCCCTGGATATTTCTCTAAGTCACTAAATGGTATGTAAGTGTTCAGCTTCTTCTCTAAGTCACTAAATGGTATGTAAGTGTTCAGCTTCTTAAAAATCAAATGGTTGATCAAATCTACCACCAAAAGGAACCATAATATCTCTGTAACCCCAAATTCCTTTTACAAATTTGGGATTTGAGTATGATTTTTATTAATCAAGAATTTAATCTGAAAAATTTGGCACTGTCCCTTTTTTTTTTTTTTTTTGAGACAAAGCCTCAAGCTGTCCCCTGGATAGAGTGCCGTTGTATCACAGCTCACAGCAACCTCCAATTCCTGGGCTCAAGCAAGTCTCTTGCCTCTGCCTCCCAAGTAGTTGGGACTACAGGTGCCCACCACAACGCCCAGCCATTTTTTGGTTGCAACTGTCATTGTTGTTTGGCGGGCCCTGGGCCTGGATTCAAACCCGCCAGCTCAGGTGTACGTGGCTGGCGCCTTAGCCCGTTGAGCCATAGGCCCCGAGCCGTTCGCACTTTCTCAAACATCACAGTACCTTTTTCCCAGTCAAGCAACATCTCTTAAGTCTAGGGGCTACTATCTCTCTCCAGACAAAGGGAATACAAATATATTTACATCCATCCACATACTCTGATTGTTTCCATCAAGAAGAACACTAAAATAAGAGGTGGTTAGAAAATAAAAATATAGAAGTAATAAATTTAATTTCTTATAGACCAGGTGACTCATTTTCATTAGGCATACAGGGAGTGATAGATACCACGTTGAGAAAACCTGGTGGGTAGACATTGTTCCACTTGTTGCATATCCATTTTTTCCTCCTTGCTGCTTAGTTGAATTTTTGTTATAGAATTTTATGCTTGTTTTCCTTTAAAAAAATTATATTACAATGAACTTAGACATGGACATACCCCAAATGTCTATTGATGGATGAATATGAGGTATAGTTATAGGGTGGAAAGTTTTTTAGCTTTCAACAAAAAGAAAATTCTGTCACATGCTACAACATGGATTAATCCTTTTTGTTTTTTAATTTCAGGTTAATGTGAGTGTACAAACAACCAGATCACAATATTTGAATTTGTTAGGTAGAGTCCCTCTTGCAGTTTTTCCCACACCCAAAAGGTGTGCCATACACCTCTACACTGTGCCCATTAAATGGGAGCATCCCAGAACCCTCTTTCCTTCCTCTCTCATTCCTCCTCCCCCTAGCATTTTTTTTTGGGGGGGGGGACAGAATCTCACTATGTCACCCTCAGTACAGTCTATGGCATCACAGCTCAAAGCAACCTCAAACTCTTGGGCTTAAGCGATTCTCTTGCTTCAGCCTTTTGCCTGAACTGGATATATAAAATCTTTAAGCTGTTGTTGGTGCCTGTGGCTCAAAGTAGTAGGGCGCCGGCCCCATATACTGAAGGTGGCAGTTTCAAAACCCAGCCCCAGCCAAAAACTGCAAAAAAAAAAAAAATAAAAAAAACTTTAAGTTGTAAATTTTATGTGATTTAATATATAGATATATTATTTTTGACTAATGTAAAGGTACAAAATGATTAGGTTACTCTGTTTGCCTCATATGTGATTTTTTTTTTTTTTTTTTTGTAGAGACAGAGTCTTACTTCATCACTCTCGGTAGAGTGCCATGGCATCACACAGCTCATCACACAACCTTCAACTCCTGGGCTTAGGCGATTCTCTTGCCTCAGCCTCCCAAGTAGCTGGGACACAACACCCAGCTCTTTTTCTGTTTTGCAGTTTGGCTGAGGCCGGGTTTGAACACGCCACCTTTGGTATATGGGGCTGGCGCCCTACTCGATGAGCCACAGGCGCCGCCCTTGTGATTTCTTTTTTAACAACAATTTAAAAAAAAATTGGAAAACTTTTTGGTTCAATTCTCCTTTACCTGTTTAGTATTGGTTTGAATAGTCCACTAGTGTACATTGAAACTTGGAGGGCGACGCCTGTGGCTCAAGGAGTAGGGCACTGGCCCCATATACTGGGGATGGCAGGTTCAAACCCAGCCCTGGCCAAAAAAAAAAAACAAAAAGAAAGAAAGAAAGAAACTTGGGAATTGTTTATGTTCCTAAAAGGCAGTACATGGATCAATTTTCAAAATAAATAGTTACTATGAAAAATGCCAAACTTTCTTGAATAGAATAGTGTAATAAACTCCATATATCCATTACCAATTATAATTTTGTAACAATTATAATTACATCTCTAAATTTGCCGATCTTCCTTCTTTCTTTCTTTCTCTCTCTCTCTCTCTCTTTCTTTCTCTCTCTCTCTCTCTCTCTCTCTCTCTTTCTTTCTTTCTTTCTCTCTCTCTCTCTCTCTTTCTCTCTCTCTCTCTTTCTTTCTCTCTCTCTTTCTCTCTTTCTTTCTTTCTTTTCTTTCTTTCTTTTTTTGAGACAGAGTCTCAGCACTCCCGGTAGAGTGCTGTGGCATCACAGCTCATAGCAACCTCAAAGTCTTGGGCTTCATCGATTCTTCTGCCTCAGCCTCCCAAGTAGCTATAGGCGCCCACCACAACACCCAGCTATTTTTCTGTTGCAGTTGTCATTGTTGTTTAGCTGGCCCAGGCTGGGTTCGAACCCACCAAGACTCAGTGTATGTGGCTGGTGCCATAACCACTGAGCTATGGGTGCTGAGCCTGCCGATCTTATTTCATCTATTCCTCCATTTTTTTTCTTTTTTTTCTGAAGTATTTTAAAACAATGAGTAGATTCATTTTTAACTGTGGCCTAAACACATATTTCAGGAACATAGACTTCCTTGTCACCTAAAAATAACACTTGTAATTTACACGTAGTATTTTCTGCCATATTTTAATTTCTTCAAACATAAAATGCACAGAACTATATGTTGACAATAAAGGGGAAGGCCTGCAATAAAGCAAGCAGAAATGTTGAATGGTAATGGGCAAATCCCTGTGACTGAATTTGGTACATCTCAGAAAGTGCTAGAGAGGAGAGGATTTGGGGGATTAGAAATTCATTAAGCAGCACGTATTATCTCTTTTGGATACAGTGTGATGTAAAATCTCTTTTAAAGTATGGTTGTTTTAACAGTAGTTCCCTGAAAAGAGGAAAGAGCCAGCCTAGGCCCATCTACTGACCAGTTAGGTTGACCTTGGATAGATCCCTCCACCTTTCAAGGCTGCAATATCCTCATATATAAAATGAGGGCTTTAGAAAGGATAATGGCTAGGAATTTAAAAATCTTATGATGTGATTTAAAAAATCTTAGGAGTGAATATTTTACTAGAAAAGATTCAATAGATGAAATTCATGGCTGCATTTACTCTAGTAAAGGCCTATCTTTTGATGTGATTGCAAATAGTCACGGGATGTGAAAGTTGAGCCATTGTCTCACATTTCTGCCAACCCCAAGTGAAGACATACTTAAGAGGCAAAGTGACCTGTAAGGTTGTGTAGAATAGTTGTCTAAAGCACTTTGTAAGGTGTTCTATTAAAGTTTTGTAAATGATGTTATACTAAGCAGTATTTTATAGTCTGTACTAAAACTTATAGTCTAAGTTTTAAAAACTTAGCATGAAAATAATATTTAACAAAATTTGAACTTAAGAGTTACTTTGTTCCCCTATCCCTGTATTCCTGTGCTATAATTGGGTAGGGGAAAGGGAGGGGAGGGGTGGGGGGAGGATGGGTAGAGGGAGGGCAATTAGTGGGAACACACCTACGGTGCATCTCTTGTGACTTTTAATTTAAAGTCACGAGTCAAGGGCGGTGCCTGTGGCTCAATGAGTAGGGCACTGGCCCCATATACCGAGGATGGTGGTTTCAAACCCAGCCCTGGCCAAACTGCAACAACAACAAAAAAAGTCACGAGTCAAAAATCAATTACTCAATTACACATTTACCATGTAATCTCAGAGATGCCAGATTCTCTTACACATCACAAACTCTGCAAATACCAAATATGGACAGACCACTCCTAGACATGACACAAAAGTCTGAATACTATGGGTTTAATTGACTTCATTATTTCTGTGTTGAATTTATACCTTCCAGGGGTTAAAAAGTTCCCTTTCCACTAAGGGAACTGCTTTCTGATCTTAAGAGAACTGAGGTTGCCAAGCCAGGAACACTGCCCTCCTTTCCAGTGAGCTGAGGACCCCGTCAGTCATTTCTGCCCATCCCACAGACGTTAACAGGACTATGGATACTGTTGGCCAGAGGTGGCAGCTGTCACTAGAGACAGAAGTCATAATCATCCTGTGAGATTCCCCACTTGTGCACTTTTTAATGTGACATCAGTGGGTTCCAAGTCCATACTGTTCCAAAGAAATCAGACTCTTGATTTGGGCCTCTTAGATTAAATTACACCATCACCTAAATTATGTAACTAATTTGAGTCTGCAGCAGGCTCCCCTCCCCCACCCATGTTACAAGCAGTTTCATCCATCTAATCCCTCTGCTCAATACCTACCTGAATTCCCCATTCTTTCTCTATGTTTCCTTGATTCTGACAGGGACGGACCACTTGTAACAACATTTAAAATAGTGCCTGATTGGATTCTGTCTGACTCCATGTCTTTGCCTGGCAAACTAAATTAATTTTAATGACATTGCACTGAGGTTGGGACAAGCCAGTGGAGATATTGTGGTGGCCCTTGGAGGTCCCTTTAAGAGAGCCAGTGACAGGGCAGAGTTGAGGACAGTTGAATCGTCAGGGTATTCTTGCTGAGGCTGTTTCCTAGAGCTGCTCCCAGCCAAAGACTGAGCACAGCGGAGATACTGGTGCTGGCTCCTTCCTGCCTATCACGAGGTTCCTCTAACAGGCAACCTATGACTGGGAACTCCCGATGGTGCTGGGCAAGACCTCAGAGCTGGGGGAATGAGATGCTCTTCCTTCCTGGTGATCTTGCCTTCCCCCTCTCCTTCCATAGGGGTCAGACCTGCAGCATTGTCTGCAGGCTCTCCCCACCTGCTCCTACAGGTGTCTCTCCTAATAAATCCCTTGCACTTTTAACCCTGTCTTGTTATCTGCTTCTTGGAGGACTTGAACTAGCAGTGGTAGAGTGGGAGGAGGGCGACGGCTTTGGGGCCTGGCTTGGAGACTACCTGGCTGTGACAAGGGATACCTATCCCAAGTGGAATGTGGGACCTTGATGAGTCCTTGGCACCTGGTGCCACTGCTGAAGACCTCACAAGCAATGACTTGGGAAAATGTCCTAGTGGAGAATAACACTCTTGATAGTATAATAATACACAAATTTGAAGGATTTAGAGGAAACAATGGCAACAAGGATTGTGGAATTGGCCAGATTTTACTAAGGTGTGGCACCCTGCAGAAGGATATGAGAAACTGAGGGTAGGTGACAAACATTTAAAGGCTTAGAGTGAGAAGCAGAGCTGTCCCTTTGGTACATCACAAAGAAATTCTTATCTTTGCAGTGAGAGCACACTCAGGCCTTGGTGGTACTGCAGAGGGCCATAGATGTTTAATTATTAAGCCCAGGCAGGTTTGTTATGCTATAGGCAAGTCCCAGTTAGAAAATCCTGAGGCCTAAGAGCATGGGTGGCGATTTCTGAGCTATGTCCCCAAGGCTTTTGACTTTATGGACCCTCCTTACCTTTGTAGACCCTGTGGAACTGCCAGAGCTTACTGAGGTGGCTCAGCCCTCCTTAGTACGAGCTAGCATTTCTTCCTCACGGGCGGACACTGCAGAAACCTTCCACTTCCCCCACCAATCTGTCATTCCTCAGGGGAACAAGAGACCTCTCCTCAGGAGCTGCTCCCACTTCCTCAACTGCCAGAGTTACAACTAGGCCTAAATCCCAGCAGAACCTGGGTTGGAATGTGCTGAGTCTGATAATCTCTTTTGGAGGAAGTGCAAGGTCAAGTAGCACAAATCATGTACATAATAAAAGATCTTGTGCTTTATCAACACCTTTCTACACTTTTTGATGTAGACAATAGTAACCTGGGATTGGGTGTTGAGGGTGCCTGACAATGATGCTGGAACAAAAGACCAAATAAGAGAATTAATTAGCTTGGGGCATTTCTTCAGGACACTAAGATTTGATACCCACCAAGGACTCTGGGATTAGAGGCAAAGAGGTGGCTCTTAGGAGAGGCCTGGCAACACTGGTGGCCCAGGTGGAAATGCTTGTGCTGCTCTGGAAGACGGTCTAAGGAGGGATATGAAGGCTGGGATGAATATCTCACATGAGGCCAGAAGGTCTACCAGAGGATTATGTTCCAGGGGACACCTCGAGGACTCACCATTCACCGGACCATCAAGTTCATCCTGTGGGTGGGGCTCCACATCTCCAAGTGTGGCTCTCCTTGCCAGCTGGGCTGACTGTAGGAGAGGCACAGAGCTGGGTTTGTAGACAGCCATGATGTCATGGACCCGGAAGTAACAGAGGCCATGTGGCAGTGTTTATTGGGGTGGGGAGTAGGCAAGATGGTAACAACTAGCCATGCTGCAGCAGTCACCAGTGCGGTTGACCCCCAGGAAGTTGAAGAGGTGTTGATAGAGCACAGGGTCTATTATCGAAGTAAACTGAGTCATGGAGATAGAAAGATGAACCCTAATTTGATGCAATAATTGATAAAATTTATTACACCACAAAGGCATGCAGCCCCAATGCTAGGTGAGCAATCCTTTTATACCATTTTTCTTGCATGGTCAGCAAAGCAAGCTAGCGTAATACAGAAGCTAATCATAGCAATTAAGGCAGGGTCGCAGGGTGGGGGTACATATTGGTTCATAAATCACAAGATACATCATAAGTTCATTACTTCATGGTTCATACATAGTTCAGGGGTACAAGGGACGGGCATAGGAGTTGGGTAAGCTTCCAAGGAACTCGGGATGCGTACCCCTCCCTGCTTATCTCTTCTCCCAGAATTTCGCTCCTCCACCCTTGCGGGGGTTGGGGCTGAAACACAAAACACTTCCCCTTTGAAGGGTAAAGGGTTTGTTATATTCTTTAAATCTATGAGTTTGGGGAATTAGGAGCAGGGATAGGGGGCTTGGTGTAGGGGCAGGGGGGCTTGGTTGTTACATTATGTACAGAGTATTTGCACTTTACCCTCCAAATTCTTATGTTGAAACTCTAACCTCAAATGTGATAGTATTAAGAGGTGGGACAGTCGAGAAGTAATTAGGTTTAGGGGAGGTTATGACACTGGAGCTTCCATGATGGGATTGGTATCCTTGAGAAGACCAGAAGCCCAGAGCACTATCTTTTTCTCTGCCATGTGAGGTTACAGCAAGAAAGCAGCCATCTGCAAACCAGGAATGGAATCAGCTATCACCTTAATCTTGGACTTGCCAGCACCCAGAACTGTGAGAAATATATGTCTAATGTTTGACCGCCTAGAGTGTTTTGTTATGATAATCTGTGATGGTTAAATTAAATTTTTTTTGTTTGTTGGGAGGTTGGGCTTTGTGGGGGCAGAGTTAATACTTTGCATGAAATATCTTATCTTATAGAAATTGCTTTCTCTTTTGTCTTGAGATTTTTTTTTAAGGTGAAATTTAAGTTTTTGTGTGAGTAGTACTATTATACCTATCTTGAGT